>QGDZ01000054.1:0-135404 GCA_004367075.1 Fusarium incarnatum
GTATCATTCCCCCTCCCCCTCCGACTATCCCCGGCCCTCCTGGCGGCGGCGCTGGTGGTGGTCCCGGTGGTAACGATGACGGTAACAATGATGACGATGAGGACGATGACAAGCAGTCTACCAAGAAGGAGGAGAAGTCCACCACTGAGCAGACAACTGCCAAGTCTACTGAAGCTACTACCACCTCTACCGAGGGCTGCTCTGCCGTTGAGATTGAGGACTGCACGCGTACCATCTCCTACTTCACCACCGATGGAACTCTTACCCACACCGAGTTTGGTGATTGTCCTACGATCGCTAGCTGCGCCACTGGCACTCAGGCTACTGCTACCACCACCGTCTCTGCTGAGGTCGAGGAGGGTGTCGAGATGCAGATCGATGAGGCCGACATTGACATTCCTGACAACTTCAACGATCCCGTCTCCGATGACACTGCTTCACGATTCGAGGAGGTTATGGATGAGTACTGGGGTGATGCTACTTCTGCTGGTCTTGAGACTACCGCTGAAGCCACCACTACCGCCGAGGCAACTGAGACTACCGGCGAGACCAAGGCCGAGGAGACTACTACTGCTGAG
Organism: Fusarium incarnatum; assembly: GCA_004367075.1. NCBI lineage: Eukaryota > Fungi > Ascomycota > Sordariomycetes > Hypocreales > Nectriaceae > Fusarium > Fusarium incarnatum. The sequence continues at coordinate 579 of QGDZ01000054.1, forward strand.
TCTACCACTGAGGCTACTACTGAGAACACCACCTCCGTCCCCAGTACCCTCATCACCAAGACTCGCACAACCGAGTCCTCTGAGGAATCCTCCGGCACCACTTCCGATGGCACTTCCTCCGACACCATCACCTCCATGATCTCAAGCACCGAAGTCCCAACAACCACAACCTCTAGCATCCGCACTTACTACCCCTGCGTTCCCCACGGTGGTCCTCGCGTTGAGAATCCTTACTGTGCCTGCGAAACCACTAGCGACGGCAAGCAGCTCGTCGCAACCGCTCCCATGGTCTCCTACGCTTGCGACATCTACACCGAGTTCCCCATGAGTCTCTATACCACACCTCCTCCCGCTCCCACACCCACCGTCTTCAACGAGCCCTACACCCAGACCGACGCCGGCACAGTTCTCGTCTGGCAATCGTACTCCCTTCGTGAGTGGAAGATTATGAGCCAGCCCATCACCAACACCATCGGTCTCGGTCCGGCATCCACCGTCTCAACACCCGTCCCCACCGTCACCGACACCAACGGCTCCGGTTCAAGCATCTGCAGCAGTAGCGACGGAAACGTCCGCAGCGCCCTCTCCAGCGCCTGCGATAAGGCCATCAACCAACTAGAGGATGACAAGGTGTATGACAAGTACACCGGCCGTTACGAGCAGATGGGCAGTATTCTCAAGACCCTGACCTTCGGCAAGGCTAGCTGTATTGTTCAGTTCTCTTGTGATGACTACGGTATTGGAATGAAGGGCAGCGATATCAAGAAGCTGTAAGTTAACCACTTGTTCTAATTTTCGATGATCTATACTAATTGTTTTCTAGGCGTGAGGATCACCGAGAGGATGTTGGTCGTTGTGGAAATATTTATTTGTCAAACTCGTGCAAGATTCATTTGGATTACTGCACCAACTGCCATAGCGACAATTAGAGTACCATAGATATAGAAGTAATACAGCCATTTGGCTAATTCTGTAAACGTCGCGCCTCGGGTTCTCAATCATGAAGTCTATGCTCTGATCTAAATGGTGCTATGATCCAAGCAAGCTGGTCAATTCAATTGAACATAAACCCTTATAAAAGCCAGTTCGTGCAGCTATGGGAAGCCCACGGCGGTGCGAACAGGCGATCATTTCTATATCAGGTGGCGTATGCCGAGAATCCTCAGCGCAAGGATCCATTGGTACTTCAACGTCAAATCGGATGCGTCAAACCCTTGCTCTACGGTGCAGAAGCGAAACTGTACTTTCCACGCAATAGCCTCATTTCCCCTCTTCGTCATCTCAATCGAAAGCGCGCTTTAATATTTTACCGTACATTGACCCAAAATGCAAGAACAAATTGTAGAGGAACTTTCCCTGGTGTTGAGAAGAGTGCTGATAATGATAGGCCGTCGACCCGGACTTTGACTCTGCTCTTGAGGTGGTGAGTTGTTTCGGGTGATGCCATTAGATCGTAGCACGGCTGACATCCGATAGCCGCTGGAGGACCCTTCAACGTCGTCACTTCGATCCAGTCTCCTACAGTTCGCCCAGGAAAATGGACGTACTTACCACAAGCTGAGCGAAGGGAGTAAGTAATGACGTGCCCTATAACATTCACCAGCTAATCGCATCGAGAATATGCGTTCCCGAATGATGATGTGAGTTTAGTATAGAGCATGAATGAGCTGCAACTAACGCTCTTCCGAGGCCGAGAACGATAGACTTGGTAAGTAAGGCCTATCAAGAAGCTTGGCAATTACTTATTGGACGCAGACCTGCAGGATAACTTGTACCTGATTACGCTGGACGGAAAGAGAGCTCTCAACCCTGGCGCCGACACTGCCACCAGAGTGTTGGATATGGGTACTGGCACAGGTCTTTGGGCCTTGGAGTTCGGTACGTATCTATGCCAAGCGACAGGCCTGGCTGACCTTTATAGCTGATGAGCATCCGGCTGCTGAGGTTGGTTGTCCGTGAACGAATGTGGCAGATGAAACTGACATGACAGGTTATTGGTGTTGATTTGAGCCCAATCCAGCCTCCCTTGTATGTCCAAGCCTTGGCTGCATAGATCTAGATTCCCTGCTGACTTCGATCAGTGTGCCTCCTAACTGCACCTTCGAGATCGACGACCTCGAGAAGGACTGGACTTGGAAGAAACCGTTCGACTTTATCTTCTCCCGCATGATGACCGGTAGTTTCAGCGACCCCCAAGCCATGGCGCACAAAGCCTACGAGTAAGTCTTCCTCCAAAGCCCACCTCTCAAACAGAGGCCCCTCTTACACAAGCACCAGGGGCCTCAGCCCAGGAGGCTGGTACGAGATCCAAGACATCCAAATCCCCGTCCTATGCGACGACGGCACCCTCAACCCCGCCACATCACCCCTGATGAAATGGCAAGAAGGTCTCATCCAAGGCTCCCGCAAAATCGGCCGACCCCTCGGCGAAAGCGACAAATACAAATCCATCGTCGAGAACGCAGGCTTCCAGAACGTTGTGGAGACCATTTATCGCTGGCCTACCAATAGCTGGCCCAAGGACGCCAAGCTCAAGGAACTTGGGAAGTGGAACCTTGTTAACTTTGATGCTGGGCTTGAGGGGGTGAGCTTGGCGCTTTTTACGAGGGTGTTGGGGTGGTCGAAGGAGGAGGTTTTGAAGCTTTGTGCTGATGTTAGGAGAGAGTTGAGGGATCCCAAGGTTCATGGGTATTGGAAGATGTAAGTTCGTCTCCTAAGGTGAGGATGTCGCTAATCAGTGCAGTTATGTCGTTTATGGGCAGAAGCCGGAAGAGAAGAAGGACTAGGTCTGGCATTGACTCTCGTAGGGCTGAGCCAAGCCTTTCAGTATTTTAAGAGTGTCAGTGTATCCATTTCTAGCATGCCAGGTAGGTTGAAGAAAAAGCGAGGCTGAGCTAAGGGGATCGTAAAGGTTAGGATAGTTTCCCTAAGCTTAGTCCCTAAGCAAGTCTAAGTTATTTTGTCAATAGACTTCCGCGTCCTGGTTATTTTTCGGACCGCCTGCATGCATATAAAGTCATTGTCACTCGTACGATCAATTGAAGCATTGTCTCCGTCCTAGTCACTCTTGCTAGAGTTCATGTCATGACTCCCCGTGAACAATAGGAAGCAACATCCACATGTCAGCCCAGTCCTCTCCAGTTGCTAACGCACCTGATTTATGAGCCTATTCCAATTAACCTTACCCAACCTCACGTGTCAACCAACTACATACGACAATCTTTCTCCAATGCACATCCAACCCCAAATAGCCTGAGCTTACTAGACCCGAACCAATCGCTTACCCCAGCTTTTACCTCGGGGCAACCGGAGCCGAAGTCACCCCCCAGAACAGACCGAGCTAAACCCAATTCTAGCCGCTACAAAAGGTCGTTCCCCGGATTTGCAGTGGTCACCCCTCACCCTGCATTGGGGAACAACGCGACGTCGGACGGACAGCGGATGCCGTCTGGGAATAAGGTCCGCATTACATGGTCCGACCATGGAACAGGACCTATATGCAAGCGAGATGTCTTATATAAAGACTCCCCTCCCGGCTTTGTGGAGAGTGATCTGCAGACTTGCTCTTGGCTTTTTTCCCTCCCAAGTCTCTCTTGTCTTAACATTGAATGACCATGGACTCAAAAGCTGATGAGAAGGGCGCTGTGGACCATGGCACTGAGATTCACGACGCTCATGTAGCCGTTCAGGTTGCGCATGATGTTCAAACTCAGAAGCTGTCGCCATGGACCCCTACCATGTTTCGTCTGTATCTCGTCTTGGCTTGCGCTTACCTCTGCGGCTGTCTGGTTAGTCTCTTGGTATCTTGGCAGGTCAATTGGATGCTAACAGGCTTTAGAACGGATATGATGGCTCTGTCATGGGAGGTATCAACGGTATGAAGGCGTATCAGCATTATTTCAACATGTGAGTAGAACGCGTTGCGGTAATCGTCGATATCTTAGCTCACAATCTTCAGGTCCCAGGAGGGTTCGTCGACCGGTATCGTTTTCGCCATGTACAACATCGGCTCCATCGCCGCCGTCTTCTTCACAGCCCCCGTAAACGACATGTTCGGCCGTCGCTGGGGTATGTTCACCGGAGCCGCAGTCGTCATCATCGGTACCTGCGTCCAAGCCACATCCATGGGCCGGGGCCAATTCCTGGGCGGTCGCTTCATTCTTGGCTTCGGTGTCAGCTTCTGTTGTGTGTCTGCACCTTGCTACGTCAGTGAGATGGCCCATCCCACATGGCGCGGAACCATCACCGGTCTATACAACTGTACTTGGTATATCGGCAGTATCATTGCTAGTTGGGTTGTCTACGGATGCAGCTACCTTGGTGAGGAAAGCTCTATCGCTTGGCGAATCCCTATCTGGTGTCAGATGGTTACATCTGGTATTGTTGTTTGCTGCGTCATGTTCCTCCCTGAGTCTCCCCGATGGCTTATTGCTCAAGATCGTGTTGAGGATGCTGCCAAGGTCCTTGCTACGTACCATGGTGAAGGAGACCCGAATCATCCCATGGTCATTCTGCAGATCAAGGAGATGACGAATCAGATTGCTGCCGATGCTACTGATAAGTCTTGGTGGGATTACCGTGGACTCTGGAACACTCACAGTGCGCGTCGCCGACTTATTGGTGTTTTGGGTATGGCTGTCTTTGGACAGATCAGTGGTAACAGTCTCAGGTGAGTCCTTGAAGAGCCCTACCTGATTGAGGACGGTAACTAACAGCCACAGCTCTTACTATCTTCCCGTCATGATGAAGAACGCCGGAATCGTCGAGGAAAAGAAGGTTCTCGCTCTCAACGGCGTCAACCCCATTCTCTGCTTCTTCGGCGCCATTCTCGGTGCCCGTATGACTGATGTCGTTGGCCGTCGTCCCCTTCTGATCTACTCCATCATTTTCTGCTCGTGCTGTTTCGCCGTCATCACCGGCACCAGCAAGCTTTCCCTCGATGACCGTTCCAACGACTCCGCCGCCAACGCGACAGTCGCCATGATCTTTATCTTCGGAATCGTGTTCTCATTCGGTTGGACTCCCCTTCAATCCGCTTACATCGCCGAGTGTCTGTCTACCGATATCCGAGCCAAGGGCACTGCTGTCGGTAACCTGGCTAGTTCTATTGCCTCGACCATCATTCAGTACAGCAGTGGTCCTGCATTTGAAAAGATCGGATACCACTTTTACCTCGTGTTTGTCTTTTGGGATTTGTTTGAGGCAGTTATCATTTACTTCTTCTTCCCTGAGACTAAGGACCGTACTTTGGAGGAGTTGTCGGAGGTGTTTGAAGCTCCTAACCCTGTTAAGAAGAGTCTGCAGAAGAGAGATGCTCAGACCGTCATGAACACTATGAACGTGGCGGGCGATGAGAAGCTTGCAACTGTCTGATCTTGCTGAGACCAAGAACAACTTTTGTTAATAGGTAGATAATCGCTAGATACTCTATCACATATATATTTGTCCATGAGCAACCTTTCAATCCATTTTAAGACTACCTAAATGACCTGAGATGTTCTCAGAGACACAAGTACTCAATTGACAGGCTGATAGGCAGGCGGGTGTCACAAGAAATGCCCTCCAAGACTGAGGCTACAGAAATAAAGTAGCCTAAATGTTAGCCTAAGCTAGCATAAGGTGATCAAATTATTTCGTCTCTTATGCTCTTGGGGGCCAATTCGTATGAAATCCTGAGGATAGGGTACTGGAAACTTGTCGCAACGAAAGTACGGTAAAGTACGGTAGTCAATTGAGCTCGGCCGAGAATGCGACTTCGGCTTGATTCCCCGATCTGCATGTGTTCCAAGCCTGGCCCGTCCCGAGGTCTCATGCCCATCAAGCTTTGCACCGTTCCTTGGCCACAGCTCAACTCCAACCCCGCAACCAATCGATCCCCCCTCTTAAAAGCTGGGGTAAAAGTTCCTGTTCCTCTCCCGCACCAATCAAACCCCCCAATTACCTCCGGGCCGAACTTCCCCGAAGCATCAGATCATCCACCCACTTCCTTCATTATCCCCACGTCGGTCCGTACCGGGAGAAGGCAAACCTGTCTCACTTCCATCGCCATGGAACACGCTGTTGATGAGTCTGAGTGGCCGCCGCGAAAGCGACTCAGGACGTCGCATGCAGTAAGTTTGGCTGAGGATCTTACTTTGATTGGGAGCTGACCTGCAGTGTGATGCTTGTCGTACCCGCAAAACAAGGTAATTGACCCAAGAGCCTCATTTGACAGCTTGGCTAATTGATGGCAGGTGTGATGGGAATAATCCTTGCGCGACTTGTGCAGCGATCGGCCATGATTGTACATATGGATCTGAAGCGAATTCGTGAGTCTTATTGGCTGTTGGCCTTCTGTTGCATCGTGGTAACCGTGGGTCTAGGAGGAGTAAGAACGATTTGATCTTGGAGAGTGTTCTCAGAGTTGAGAGGACATTACATGAGCTTCGCTCTACTATTGTGAGTACTTTCACAACTCTTGATGAGTCTCGTCTGACCAAACTCCACAGCCAGCCAATATTCAGATAGCCTGTCAACAACAAGCCATCAACTCTCCCCAAACAAATCGCACAAACTCCTTCTCAGGCTCATCACCAGACCTCAACCTTCGCCGCCAAAGCCACGCCATCCAAACACCTACCAGCCAGGACAACCGCGAGAATGTCAATAACTTCGAAAATGCAGTCTTGGACTCCATGCACACCTCCACAACTGAGTCGATACTCCAATGGCCTCACTTTGACGTCTTTCCCCTTCTCCGGCACGATGGAGAGTCAATCTTTTATCTCGAACAATCACGACCACCTTTAAGTGTCGCAGCAAATCCGATGTATCCTTACGTTGATTCGGAAGATATCACGTCGATGCTGGAAGCATTTGAGCGGAATGTGAATTTTTGGTATCCATCTATGTCGCAAGAGCAACTTGGCAATATTCGAGCGACACTTCAGAATGGGATGCCGGCTGAGGATACGGTACACTCATGCCTTTGTTTGCTAACATTGGCTTTGGGTTGTGCGAGTCAAGCTGCTGAGGACATGCGCTTCACTACCGAGCCTGATGCAGGTGAGAAGGACAGAAGATTAAGGAAAAGGAAGCTGGGAGATATTTATTTCCAGTTGGCCCTGAAGAAACTTCATGTTGTTCATCTACAGGTCGATTCGCAGAGCACACAATGTCTCTTCTTCACTGCGTAAGTTCGGTCACCTGCTTGGCCATTATCCACCTAACGTTTTATCTAGTCTTTACTTTGCATCATTGGTCAGACCACTTCAAGCTTGGGAGTATCTCAGCGCCACGGCAACTCGTTGCATGCTTCTACTATCATACCCTGCTAACAAGCACGATACTGACTCAGAGGAACGGATTCGAAGAATATTCTGGTCTTGCTACATATTGGAAAGGTAAAGATCACTTACCCTCATCCCTATTCTCATGCTAACTACAGCTTAGTGACTACATGGCCGAGCTATCAGCATGTCCCCCTTCCGGTATCGCTCGAGTCGAATCTTCTGTTCCCCTCCCAAGTTCCTACAACACTCATACATCCGACATTGTCGAAGAAGAATCCTCTCTCTACTTCCTCGCCTGTATCAGCATGCGCCGCTTACTCAACAGAGTCCACCAACTCTTATATGCACGAGATACAGGTGCTGCATTCGACCACACCCGCTTCCCTCGAATCGTCGCCGAACTTCAGCGTCAATTAGATGACTGGCGCGATGTGCTTCCAGCTTCTTTCTCTTTCAGTGTCGATACGGAAGAAGTAGCTACTGCGGCTGGAGGCTTTCTACGGCAACGATATCTTACCTGCAAGGGAGTCATCTATCGACCGTATCTAATGTGGATGCTAAGTAGTAGCTACGATGATACGAGGACCTCGACTTCGGCTGTTACACCTGCTATCCCGGACGTTATGAATAAGTGCAAGTTATGTCTTGACGCGTGTCTTTTGCATGCTTTGGATCTTAGAGGGTTTTCGCAAACAGTGCTCATCGACACGTGGATATGCTCGCTATCGTAAGTGCTTTTCTCTTCTCTGAAGTCTTCCGGTTCTAACAACAATTAGTATGTCTGGTGCAATGCTCATAATACTTGCTGCATCACATATACCCGCGTTGAAAGAGTTCATTGGTACGCGTGCCACTCTTGTGGGAAGCCATCTGGAGAAGCTGTTCCGGAATTGGAGAGAAGTGTCGTTTGGCGGAGATTCACCGAGTGTGGACAGGAGTATGTGGCTTATACAGCAGGCGGATAGCTATATTAGGGACTGCTATTAAATTCTACACTAATTCATCCTGAAATTCATCCGTATTGGACCTTTTCAGAGTATCGATGGCTGTATGTTCCTGCCGCTCCCATAGCCTTGTTTTGAGATTCCGCCATCCAGCTCTCATAACAGCCAGCCTCTTGCCATTCGACATTTGAGTCCTTCCCACGACATGTTGCACGTGCTAGCTTCCATCAAGCGATAGAGCAGCTATTTAAGATTCTCTACTCCCCCAATAGTCTCCAGTAACCTTGGACCGCAGTTTATGTCATGACGAAAACCTTCCGTAGGACCGATAATGAGATATCCATTCACTGAACCGCCCTCGCTCAGATCTATACATCGAGTCTTGCTGAGCGTCGCTCCGTACTTGCTAATGTGGTTGATGACCGCACGGGCAATAGCTTTCCTCTCATTTGCAGGGTTGCAGTCGCGCACCTGCCTCGCGAGGGTTTCTAGGCTCATTGTGTCTTTTCCTCCCCAATCTGTGTGAGAAGAGTACATATATGAGATTGAATTACCTGGGCCAGCTTGTCCATTGAAGCCATCGCAAGGGAAATAGCAGGACTTGCGGGGCCATCTATTAACGTGGTCGTGGTAAAGCATACTCAGAAACCCGTAGAAGTCCTTTATTCAACAATTTAGCAACGCTCTCTATCCGGATGACATTTATCTTACCGGTAACAGAACTGATAAGCCGATGCATATGAAAACCCAAAACAAGACTTTGGCCAGCAACTTCCTTTGTTCTTGTTGTGCCTCCGTGAGTTTGGTATCGTGCAAATCGTGTGAATATTCAAAGTAATGACTGATAAGGTACCAACTGACAATAATGTTCATAGTAGGAAGAAATGCATTGTCTCTGTATGTGTACGATGTAAAGGTAATCATGTTCACAGCCATGATGGTGACGGGCACGAAAAATGAGGTGGTGACCTCATGGGAAATGAACCAGGGCATCATCATGATGGTCGTCTTAGAACTGTGTATGGAAATAATAAGAAAGATTAGGAAAGGTGGATTTGTCCGTAATATGTATTCTCAAATGGCCACGTTGTCAATTTCAGTGCAGATGTTCAGGCAGAAACTCCGGGCATCCAGATGAACAGATATTGAGGAAGCGATGACAGTTTGTTGGACGGTTGGCAGCATGAGCCAAAGTAGGAAATGGCCGGTTCCTGATCATCAGGCCACAGTCCGCCTGCACCTTAACCTCTGCACAAATGCAATCTGTTATCAGGAAACAATTCAGTTCATATTGCGACTAAAAGAACAACAAAGTAATTTTACTCAAAGTCACTTCATGAACATCATGTCCGTGCAGCAGTTACCAATATTGCATTTATCTAACAGCCTCACAAAAGATGGGCTCCATCAGCATCTACTTTCAGCTACCCAGCACCAGGCCCAGCACCAGGCCCAGCACTAAATGCCCTGTACGCAGCTCACTAAAGCTCCCGCCCACCACTATAAAACCTCCTGCCCACAACTACAGCCACTGTGGATTGAATCCAGCATTTGTCCATCTCGTGTCCACTTACTCACTCTTCAACATTTTGCGACGGACCTCACACTCTCCAAACTTGAGATCCGGAAGGTCAGGACCGCAGTACTTACCAGAGTCGAATTCCCAACTCGGACCGACAAGAAGCCATCCATCCCACAGTCCAGTCTTTCTCAGATCCAAGCACTGAGTTTCGCAAAGATCCTTTGGGTAGTTCTTCTTGATCTGCTCTTCGATAGCTCCGCGAATGGTGTCACGCTCAGCCATTGTGTCCCAGGCACCTTTTGCGCTCTACTGATTGTTAGTAAACCGGCTATGTATATTTGTAATGAGGATGTGCGCACGTAGTATTTGTAGCGGATTTCTTGGTTTGGGCCGGCAGTTCCGACAATTGTGCCATAATCGTCGCCGTATGGCATTGGAAGAACCCCATCGTCGCGATACACGAAGTGGTCGAGCGCGAGCTCAACTAATGACTTATAGCTATGTTAGCCAGTTCATCGAAACAGTTGGCTAAAGGATCTTACTTGAATAGGGATCGCCAGTGCACAACACACTACAATGCCAAATAGAACTTTCATCCATGTCTTTAACAATATTAGTGATTTGTCTTGAGCCAGTGAACTATCTCCTTGACTTGCTTTCTTCGGTTTCTTGTCTGATTTCGAGGACTCTGCTTTCTGAACAGATTTATCATCACTACTTGTAGTCGTGACGGTAGTCGAAGAAGGTCCGTCGCGTCTGAAGTAAGCGCTAAGTAGATAAAGGCTAATAAAGACGTTGAAAGCAGGGAGTAGACCATCATTGCTTATTTTGTATGCGATCAGGTTCAATGTGACGAGAAAAAAAGGGACGATGAATCTGGTTGTGATCTCACTGAACATGCCAGGCGCAGGTGAGTCTGGTGAAGTAGGCGATGCCATTTTGACAATAGTTGTAGTAGCTTTTAATAATGATAAGAGATTGTATAAATGAAGTCTCTGGATAGATACGAAAGTGCAATTAATGAGAACTTATTTAACTTTATAATTCCATATCTTGTATATTATTTGAATGGCTTGAATGGCCACGTTGAATGTAACTTGCATCAAGGCAGCAATGTGACAATTTAACACATCAAGCAAACTTACAACCACTAGAATTTGACAATGAGTCACCCATATATCGGATACCCGGCAGTTGCTAACAATAAACTTGACATGTGGCTTTTCAACCCTACGTGTTGGTTGTTAGTGAAGTTGGAGGGTGCATAATCCCAAGTGGGAAATGGCCGAACGATGTGGGCAGATCTCTGGTTTGGTGAAGGTCTGTCTGTGCCTTTTTCACATTTCCAAGATCCGGGCATGAAATGACAGATAAGCATCATAAAACTTACTACCAATTGAGGCATCACATTCTCTAACCAATTGGATCGCATTGTTTTGTCCACGGTTTTCTAGAATTGAGGCTCCAAGTATCCTTGGAAGTGAGCTAACTCCTACCCTTGTTTACCAAAATTAAGCTTTCGGGTGCTTCGGTGTACGATAACGGGTGGTATCGCGTGATTAACGCGTCTGGTTGACGCGTGAGTGGAAGCTGCTGTCCAAGTTTCCAGGTAGATCGAGAAAATGGACATTACATCATGATTAATATAAGAAGGTATAGGATTGAACGCTTGAGGTTTTCATCGCGCTTCACCATGATGTGTTCAGTTGGTATAATTGCGAAATCGTTCTGTCAAGAGTGCTGACAGGAAGCGGGACGCAACCTACCCGGGACCAACCGTGGCCTTAGAAGAACACGTAGCTTTCAGGAGCTTCATGAGTCAAAGAACGCAAGTTAACACGTTGCAAGGTTCAATAGTTTCTTATTACTCCTAAAGACAGATTGCTTGTTCGTTCTGGAGTGTTTGAGAGGTGGTGATAACCATTGACCTTGAAAGACTGAATTGAGGGAACATTAATTGGCCCCAAATAGAAATGCGAGTCTGGCGGAGAACCCAGCTCATGGAGCAAAGCATCTTATCTTATCTTGTATCTTATCGTTTTACAGTGCTTGCGTTTTCCAACTGTGCTTCGGCACTGTGATCTGTCTTATCTTATCTTCCTATCAGACGATAAGAGCGCGGCAGAATGATTCTCCATCCTCGGCTTCCTGCAAGTGTTGACTTTCCCCACCCGGCTCCGGTATCCCCGCGCTCTGCTACCTCGGCCAACTCACTAAACCCAATCTGTTCAGTCGCATTCGCTCACCCATCCAACCAGGCAAGATCATCACCAACCAAGCCATGTACCCGCACCTATCATGGATGTCAGTGGATTCCAAGTTCCCCGAAGCACTCCGGAGCACGTGTTTGCGGGATCAGGAAAGCAGGTTGTAGAAACGTATCACGATGCGGGGCTGAGCGATGGCGTAGAGCCGATATCAAGAGATAAAGCTCGAGAAGGTCCCTGAGATTGAGCTTTCTTTCATTCAAACCAACTGTCATCTTCTTCACGTCAAAATGGGTGGAGGGATCAAAGGCATCCCTCTCCAGGAGGACTCTTCTCGACCAGACTACATCAACCAAGCTGTGTTCAGGAGAAACACCCTCCCTACCCGATCTTACCATATTCCTGAGACTTCAATCTCACTCAACGGAACATGGGACTTTTCTCTAGCTCCTACAGCCATTGAGGCACCTGAGCCCAGCTCAAAAGACATCACATACGGACCAATCCAAGTTCCTGGCCACTGGCAGCTCCAGGGGCATGGAAAGCCATGGTACACCAACGTCCAGTATCCTATTCCCGTCTGCCCACCATATGTGCCTACGGAGAACCCTACGGGCACATACCGTCGGGATTTTCACGTTCCGGCTGGCTGGGACGCAAGCTCTCAGCTGAGATTGCGTTTTGATGGTGTTGACAGCGCGTACCACGTCTTTGTGAACGGTAGTCTTGTTGGATATGCGCAGGGCTCAAGGAACCCTTCAGAATTCGACGTTTCAGCTTTCGTCAACCGAGAGGAGGCGAACGAGCTGTTTGTGCGCGTTTACCAATGGTCTGACGCTACTTATATCGAGGATCAGGACCAATGGTGGCTTTCTGGTGAGTTTGAGCTGATAGAGTGGCGAGAACAAGTACTAACATGGAACAGGAATCTTCAGAGATGTCTACCTCATTTCATTCCCCGCTGCCAGAATTGATGACTTCTTCGTCAAGCCTGATCTTGACGCCAGCTACAAGAACGGCACACTGACTGTCTCCGCCGATATCTCCTCCGAGAAGGGCGCAGTTCTTGAGCTCACGCTCTCCGAGCTCACCAAGAACGGCGGCGCTGTCATCAGCTCTACCAAGACATCCATCGACGGCAACTCTAAGAAGGTCGATCTGAAGCTCGATGTCGAGGACCCCAAGAAGTGGACGGCGGAGACACCCTACCTCTACTCCGCTGAGCTCACTCTTAAGTCCGAAGGCTCGGACACTGTTCTTCACAAGGTTCAGCAACGCGTTGGATTCCGCAAGGTCGAGCTCAAGGAAGGTCTCATGACCGTCAACGGAAAGCGCATTCGCCTTCGTGGTGTTAACCGTCACGAGCACCACCCTCTTCTGGGCCGCTCTGTCCCTCTCGAGTTCGCCAAGCGCGACCTTCTCATCATGAAGAAGCACAACATCAACGCTCTTCGATGCGCTCATCAACCTCATGATCCCCGTGTCCTCGATCTCTGCGACGAGTACGGTCTGTGGGTCATGGCTGAGGCTGATCTCGAATGTCACGGTTTCTACGATGCTGTTGCTCGACCTCAGGACATTCCTGAGGAGATGGACTACGGCGAGCGAAAGAAGCTCGCGTTCGGACCGGCTGCCCAGTTCACTTCCAACAACCCCGAGTGGAAGGAGGCCTATCTCGACCGTATCAATGCTGTGCTTAACCGTGACAAGAACCATGCTAGTGTCATTATCTGGAGTTTCGGTAACGAGGCTTTCTACGGTGATAACCACAAGGCGATGTTCGAGTATGCTACCAAGGCTGATCCCTCGCGACTGATCCACTACGAGGGTGATATGGATGCCGAGACGACACACATGTACAGTTACATGTACCCTACCGTCGAACGCCTCATCAAGTACGCCAAGGAAGAGGGTGTCAAGGATGGCAAGTTCGAGAAGCCTATCGTGCTTTGCGAGTATGGCCACGCCATGGGTAACGGTCCTGGTTGGTTGGAAGACTACGAGCAAGCCTTCCGCGACTACCCCCGCCTTCAGGGTGGCTTCATCTGGGAGTGGGCCAACCACGGTCTGTGGAAGGATGACCACGAGGGTGCTGGCTACTATGCTTACGGCGGTGACTTCGGTGATACACCCAACGATGGAACCTTCGTCATGGATGGTCTTCTGAACAGTCAGCATGAGCCTACTCCTGGTCTTGTTGAGTTCAAGAAGGTCATCCAGCCTGTTGGTTTCGAGTTTGCTGATGGCGAGCTGAAGATTGAGAACCGACAAGACTTTGCTGGTTTGGACTATTTGGTTGCTTCTTACAAGATTGAGCAGCTTGGTCAAGAGTAAGTCCAATATGAGATACTGCGTAAGGAAGTACTAACTAAGTGACAGATCCACTCTCATTCACTCTGGATCCTTCGATGTTCCCGACATCCCAGCTGGCGAGACACGATCTGTTTCTCTCCCCGTTGACGCCAAGAAGTACAACAAGGAGAGCGAGGTTTACCTGACCGTCACTTTGTCTCTTAAGCACTCCACCGCCTGGGCTCCTGCTGGTCACGAGATCGCTTGGTCGCAACACCAGCTCCAAGCCCCTCAGGCCCCCGTGTCTGTCGCTGCCGTCGCGAACACCCTCTCCGCCAAGTTTTCCGTTTCAGAGAAGACCTCCACCGTGACAGTCACCGGAAAGGACTTTGAGTTCACCTTTAGCCGCGCTTACGGTACGCTGAAGAGCTGGGTTTCAAACGGCAAGAGAGTACTTGACTTTGATCCCAAGACCAAGGCTGCCATCATCCCATCCTTCTGGAGACCCAAGACCGACAACGATGTTCCCGGTGCTGTTCCATACTGGCAGCGCTTCGGCGTTGATCAACTCGAGTCTCAACTTCGATCCTTCGCCGTGGACTCATCCAACTCAGATAAGGTTGTGCTGAAGTCAAAGACTTTCATCACCCCCCCTGTGCTTGCCTGGGGATGGGACTGCGAGATTGAGTACACCGTGCATCTCACCGGCGCACTAAGTGTCAACGTCACTCGCCTTTCTCCCCAAGGCTCCATTCCCGACCACGTTCCCAGAATTGGCCTCAACCTCTACGGTAGCAAGACTCTAGAGCACGTCAAGTGGCTCGGCCGTGGACCTGGAGAGAGCTACCCCGACAAGAAGACCTCTCAACGCGTCGGCATCTGGAACGTCGAGTCCATCTCTGACCTCCAAGTCGCATACGACGTTCCTCAAGAAAACGGAAACAGAGAAGATACCCGCTGGGTTGCACTCCGCGATTCCAAGTCTCCCAGTGTTGGTCTTCGCGCGACGCGTCTGGATGGAGCACACTTTAGCTTCCTTGCTTCGAACCACAGAGATACCACCATTCAAGACGCTAAGCATCCTCCCGATCTGTTTGAAGAGGATGCTGTGTTTATTAGACTGGATCATAAGGTTGCTGGTGTTGGATCGGGTGCTTGTGGACCTGCTGTGCGGGAGGACTTGATGGTTAAGACTGAGGAGGTTACTTTTGGTTTCTTGCTTGAGCCTCTGTAAAAAGCATTGGTAGATATTATGAATTGAATGACATGACCTTTATTGTTAATTAAGATTCACGGGAGATCGAAAGTGCTGTGAGGTTGATCTTGTTAAGCTAGTGTGTCAGGCGCGAGACATATCGACCGTTACATCGATCGACACAGTAGCTCTATGTAGTGGACCAAAGAAAACAAGGTACATGAGTCGGCATTAGTGTAAACAACCCTATGAAACCAGATCATTTATAATAGTCTTGGAAGAATGATCGCCGTGAGTTTGGACAAAACAGTCGTTGAAACTGGTATTGTTTAATATCTGTAAGTGCTTACGGGGTATATCTAAAGAAACGCCTACTACATCTATACACAAGAGATCTATCGCGTCAACTTATATGTATGATCCGACTCCTCAACCTCCTGCACCACATCATTCCGCACATAAATACCCGCCATATCCTGCTCCCTCGAGTGCAAAGACTCAGTCGTGCGACTAGAGATATAAGTCCTAGGACCCTCCTTATCGATCTCAAAGTGTGCATGGATTCCTTGCTCTGGGTCTGCAAGTTGGTGTTGGGAGCTGTTGTCGTCTGCTTCTCTTTCTTTGATGGTGCGGTTGATGGTGGTAAGGCGGATGGCATTGGTTGTTCGGCTGATGGGGTGGCTGCTTCCGGCGGAACTGAGGAATCTCTTGGGGAGGATCTTGGTGAAGATTGGTCGAAGAAGAGGGAAGCATCCTGAAATGATGAGTATGTGATTTAGCAGAAGAGAGGAGAGACTTACCGGAGACGATAGCGATGTTGATCTCGACGCAACCCCACATATCGTTTCTTGCCATATCGCGTGGCATTTGAGTCGTGTCGACATCATATCTAATTGACTCGATGACAACAAACGTCGAGGCAAGGCAGACACTTTGTTTATCAGCAGAGGACCACTCACAAATAGCAATGCAACTTACATAAAACCAATAACGAAAAGCGCAGTGATGGCAACTTTTTGTCCCATCCGAAGTCGAAGCTTGAACACTTCAATAATCGGCAAAGCCAAAATAACAACATCAAGAGCAAAATGCGTAAGACAAGTCCCAAAAAAGAACTGCGCATCATTGATCTTGCACACAGCACCTTCAATGTTCTTATCCCAATAAGCCTGAACAGGAATGCAATGAAAGATAACCATAAAGGTACGAAGGATAAGCCATGAAGCGCTAAGGAAAAGGAGGACTTGGATCGGGATTCGGATCGCGGATTGTTTGAAGATGCGCCAGTAGAAAAGAAGGATAGAAAGTTTGGAGAAACCGATCGAGTAAGAGTATGTGTTGGATATGAGGAACTGCATGAGTCGCGCGTTGAGGTTGATGTTGTCGTATTCTTCATCGGTGACAGAATCAGGGATCGTCGAGCCTAGGTACCAATTCTCGGTCCCTAGTTTAATTAGCATCATGATCGACAGGGCCAGGCGGGAATAGTTACAGTAAATCATCACGACATTGTATCCAATACCAACGATCTACACAGATGTAAGTCACTGATTTAAAATCTTCATAGAGAACACTCACAAAGGCGCCAAGACAGAAGTAATCATCCCACCACCATTGCTGCTTCGTCATGCGTCGTGCAAAAACACGAGCAATCTGCGCCAGAAGAGCTGCTACCCAGGTAATGACCACGGCGCAGATGATGTCTGACTTGAGACTCATGGTAAGGAACTTGATGCTGCGACATATAAGGCAGTGTTAATCACAAAAAAAGAAGCAAAAGAATGGCAAGGAATCCCAACTGAATGGTTCACATGGAGAGGAAAGGATGCGGGTGTGGACGGGGATTGATATGCTTTTGAAAAGAACAAGGAAGAGTCGTCTAACAAAGGAACGAGTACCCACTGGTAGGGAGGTACTCGACCATGACACTTGAGGTGCTAGCGGAATCCGGGGCACCGGCTTAAACTTGATGTGACCCAAATGTCTGGGGTAAAAGGGGGGCTGTTTCTTTATTCCAGAACAAATGACTCAGTTCTTTCAGCCGAATCTTGGCGGAGTTATGCTGTGCGACAGAAATGCAGACAAAGAAACAAGGAAAATGGCAGTTATTTTCAGCCATACAAGTGCGTCATCTGGGGCTTCCATTCCCAGTCGGCCTTATTCGAGTCTGTTACTCGGTCTATCGTGAGTTGATAAGACGTGGTAATTTGGCTACTGCTGCAGGAATTCTTAGCGGCTTCCTCGCTTACGAGTTGGTCCCAAATGGATGGTTCCTTGATGTTCACGTTATTAAGCATCTACAGCCAGTCGCATGCTCAGATTTATAGTTTGGAGCGATGGATGCTGGACCCCTGGATGACCAGGTCAATTCGTGTGAGTATCAGTGCTAAAAGGCTGGGCGTTATATGTCAGCGGAAGATGTACCATGGCTGCGAGACATGCAAATAATGAGCGTTGCTTATCATTGTAATTTCAAGCCATGCTTCTCTTGAAATTCTCGAACATCGGCACTTGTCAGCTTGCGGCGTTGAAAGCTGACTTCTGCAGGGGGGTTGAAATGTACGATGCTATAAGAGGAAGCTGATTCTGTCAATGGCGTTTCTGCCTCAGCTTCATCAGACCTGCTCAACCGCCAGTAAGCGATGTCTTTCATGTGAAAAGAATGTACAAATAAGTACATAAACCACAAGCAGTGAGCTATTAATCCCATGTAATAAAGCGTACCATTCCCTCGAACAAAGAACTAAACTCCATGTGGTATAACAGTCCTACGCACCTACTGCATCTGTACAAAGAGCTGGCCTCAGCTTCAAAGAGTGATAAACAAGGATGTTAATCGCCAACCATCTGTCTCGGTTCAAGATTAATCCGTATGTTAGCGTAAACTGTAATCAATGGCCCTTATCTCCAGCAAGGACATGAAGCTGCGCTATCATCCTTCGGGGATATATATGGCGCCACGGTCGCTGTTCAAACGTTACCTGTTGGCCTCGCGGAAAACGTCCCGGGACACGAGTGGCTGCGGTACCACCTACCGTATCCGCCTTAGCAGGAGCCATTACCCCAGACTTGACACGCCTTGGCTGTGCTATCAACTGAGCTACCGGTGATAGCTCAAACCCTCGAGTAGCTTTGTTATCTCTTCGGGTATTGTATTGGGCCGTTGTGAGGTCATTCCCGGCTTGACTCGCGAGATGCATGTTCCACGTTCTGTCCTTGCCGTTAAAAGGATCGCCTGATTTTCAGGCACAGCTAAAAGGTTCAGCTTTGTAAAAAGTGTGGCAGCCATTACAGGGGCCCTGCACGACAGAAGACAGGTTATTCTCCCGGCATGCTTCTAGACTTTCTGTGAGAAATCGTACGTGAAGATGTCATTTTCCGTTTATTATAACAGCCATGTAACCCAATCGTCCATGGATTCGAGGGTATGGTCATGGCATGACCCTGTTGCGCCATGTGTTTTGGCAGAATGGGGGATCTACAGCGCTCAGGCACCCGTCTCCATCCAGGCCCATTTTACCTGCCAATCTCTCGCACCTCCGTACTAAATCAATAGTGCACGATATAGTTCAAAAGCACAGATTCTTAACAAATTCATGATAAGAATGGTACGAGGTTTCTGTATCTCCGACTGCCCGTTGAAAGACTGACGGGAGGTGGAGAGCTCCACTGAATACCGTCAACTCCACAGCGCTATCATCCCCTGAAAAGATAAGCCCAGCAGGCCAGCCTGGAAAATGGATCCGCCCCTAATTCTTGGAAGATAACCGAACATCATGATTGTGCTAACTCGTCGGAACTTTACATCCGTATTTCTTCTTGTCGGGCCGAAAATTTGACTGCGTAACTCGGCTAAAGATCTTGGCTTCCAACGTGGTTTCGTTAGGTGTCAGAAGCATTGGCTGGCAATGGAATAAGAGACGAAATGATTTGGTCACCTTACGACAGGTTAGACCAGGGCTTAGGCTACTTTATTTTGACAGTCTACATACTCATCACTCCCTCCAACGGATGGCCCAATCCCCCTTTGCAAAACTCGGCTCAACAACCTTCCCCGACATGACAGCCTCACACATCTTCTTCTCACCGTCCTCACCAACAGTAAACCCAAAAACAACACCTCGTCTGGCAGCACACTTTGTCATTTCCTTCTCTCTCGCTCTCTTCTGTCCCTGTCTACGCTTCTCCAACATCTCATCCGTTTCGTGAATTCGTTCCGCGCGACCCTTTTCTCCGCCTACGCTGCCGTTGACTTGAGACACGGATTGAGCTGGGCGGATGCGCGTGCCGCTGCGGACGGACATGCGGGCGAAGACGTCGCCGTCGATTTGATTGTCATTTTTGAGATCGTCTGTGAGGGGAATGTCCTCCTCGTATGTTCGTGGCTCGGACGTCGCTTGGGCGGGCTCTGATGCTTGAGGTGTTTCATCTTCGCTGTGAGTTTCTTCGTGTTCTTCTTCCATTGATGTCCGGTTTGGTCCAAAGACGAGTTCTTCCGCTGCACTGCATTTTACCAAGATCCTGTTATCGCCTTTGCTATTCTTCCCCTTCTTGTGTTTTCCTTGTCCCTTCGTATGCTTCTTCTCTATGGCTGTACTCTCTTCCGCTCCCAGTAGTTTCACGAACGCTTTCTCCAGCTCACGATCCAGCTTTCCGGGCTTTTGAGTGCGGCATCGATGAGAGCAGTATTTAGCTGGCGTATTGGTGTTCGCTGTCGCTGTAGTCTTTCGGGTACTGATGACTCTTCCGCATGAATGGCAGTAAGGCGTAGCTTCTCCTCCTGGCAATAGATAAAAAGGCGCTGGTACTGCTTGGGATTTGGACGGGCGACTCCAACTGTCCATCCAACTCATTTTGGCTGACTCTGACGATGAACCTCGTTTAAGATATCCAAGTGTTGAGAATTTCTGGCGACGCGCAAGTGAGGTTACTGTTTCCGATAGTGTTTTTTCAAATTTGCGACTGGTTCGAATCATGTCGCGTGTAGGTTTTGCTGTGGTGAAAGAAATAGCATGCTTTGATGAAGGGATGCGATCGTCATGATGTCATTGTCGTCATCGAGCCTGAGATGGTAGACCTACGTCAATTGACAAGCACCCAAGTCGCTCTCATTTAGCAACGGAATTATGTGAAAGAACTACACATTCTGTATCCGTGTTTATGACTGCACAGTATTAAAGAAAGATCATGAATGTTGGTCTGTCATTCTGAAATATTGGTACAGGGTAACACCCAACTGAAGGCTCTGGGCTCATACACCCAGCTATATGTTAGCCACAACCAACTCAAAAACAACGACATGTGTGGCATGTCTTACTGGTGTGATTCGAGTGTCATGGTAGTGTGTGTTTGTATTGGCCATCCTCATTTCTAGAAACAACCGATAATTCGCTTTCACATGTCAGCAGAGTGAAACGTGGCATGTTCACAAGACGAGCATCATGATAACTCAGCAGCTAGAGAAGAGAAGCTTACTCAGATATAAAGACGTCTACAAGTCGACCAATTAGCTGTTGGTGAGACCGCATATAAGATTCGCATTCATCCGGTCTGACATTGATAATGCCTTTGGGGTAGCTCGACCACAAATGCGCAAAACAGGGATCGCACGTCTCCTGTACATCTTACACACTAGCCATTTTATAGCTTGAATACTAACACCCGTACTTGAAGAAGAGGTAATATAGCCTTGGGGGAGGTGAGGCTGTTCGTGGTAGGATTCCAAAGCGTCCTCCGATGCATCGCTCACCACCTGCTACATTCAGTCATCCTGTGCCGCTTTTTGTCAGCACTAAACCACTTAGCGATGGAAGATTTATGCACTGATGATCAAATACCTTTTATTATGGGTCAAATCTTACCTCGTCGTTCTCTGGAATAAGCCTTAATTGCTTGGCGATTGTAGGTAAGCTGACCCGTGAGCGCTTAATCTTCAATTCCGTGTGGAGATATATATGAGATTGGACCTCGCCTTGACCAGGACTACTCACTTACCCGCATCGTGACTGAGAACTCACAAACTGTAACCATGCGCTTCATCACTGATTCTCGAGGTCTCGGGGACCCAAACTCAGAGGCAGTCCCCCTCCAGGTCGTCGGCGCCGGTCTTCCTCGCGCAGCCACATCATCCATGCAAGCAGCCTTTGAGAGACTCGGTTTCGGCCCTTGCATGCACATGGCAGAAATTCTCCCACACGTATCCCGCATGCAACTCTTCATCGACACCCTTCGCGAAAAGAACGACGAAAAGCGCCAAAAGATGGTCCGCCAACTCATCCACGGGCATCGCTCCATCTGCGATCTTCCTGTCGTCTATTTCACGCCTGACATGATGGACATTTATCCCGACGCGAAGATCGTGGTCAACATGAGACCTGATCCTGAAGTCTGGGCAAAGAGCGCAGAGGATAGTTTTTGGTTTTTCTTCAGTCCTTGGTTCAAGTGGGTTGGTATGCTTTGGGCCACGGATCGCCTCTGGTATGCGCTTAATCAGGAAAGCATCAGAAAGTGCAAAGAAGAGTATGGTACGGAATACATCTTCAGCGCTGAGACTTATAATGTGTATTATGAGCGGATGCTTGCGGAGGCTAAGAAGCGGGATCGGGAGGTTTTGCTGTTTAAGGCTGAGGATGGATGGGAGCCGCTTTGCAAGTTTTTGGGTGTGGAGGTGCCTGATGAACCTTTTCCGAAATTGAATGAGAAGAAGACGTTCCAGATGGTTACGAGGATATTTATCGCGAAGGGTCTTTTGTCGTGGACGGCCTTGTTTGGTGCGACTTGGGGTGCATGGAAGGTTGCTTCTCACTTTCTTTGAATCGGTACTGTCAATTATGAGATTATGATTCTTTTGCTAGCGAACCATGAGTGTTTATTTAATAATCTAGATCAGTGCGCCTCTGTCAGAGATCATCCATGCAAAAAGGTGTCGCGTCAGGTATAAGACCTTCCATCCAGATTCGGGTTCCCATATCTGGATAACCAGATCAAGCGAATGCGCGAAGCGAACGAAATAAAGCAAAACAAGGTCAAGGGAAAAAGGCAAAAATGCAAAAAGAGAATCGCTATATGCTAACTGGAGGGTTCGAACCTCCGCGGTTTCCCACTGCGGGTTTGGTTTCTGATGAGAACCTAAACACAGCGCCTTAACCACTCGGCCAAGTTAGCGATGATGATTCGTTTTTGATTGTCATCACCAATTCTGCACCCAAGGACCCTAACCGTAATTGCTCGCGGATCATTTGACAAGCAGAATCCTAAACTCAAACTGTTCAACATTGCATCCTCAAAACTTACCCATGATACTTCAAGACGTGCACCCGTCTTGACTTTATGGCGTGTCATATGCCTGGCAGAAAGTATGAGACGGAAAAAAGTCAGTCGAATTTCCAGACTCTCTTGCATGAACCCATCGACTTAGTCTGTATCGTAGGTAGAATAAGCTGCATGACGTCGTGCCTAGGCAGATGATAAGGGAATGATTCTTTAAGGCTTAGGGTCTTAGCTCTTTAGCGAATGGCGTAGCTTCCAAGAGCGCCATAAGAACATCGCGATGACCCGCGACTGCAGCAAACTGGAGTGCGTTGTAGACATCGTCATATTCAACAGCTCTGAAACGATAGAGGCCGGCGGCACGACAGGGCCTTGATGGCATCTCCATCTTAGCTAGACATGAACTCAACCTTCGCATATGCACTGCAACACCCACTGTCTGATGGTCAACACCGAACACACCCGACCTTGAGAAGGCGGACTCGGTGGTACTTCCCCGAAAACACAGGCGGAAGGAGAGGAAGGTGCTGGCGCGTAGGCATGAGTACCTTCTAGGCCACCCCCGCCGAGAGACTCCTCACTTGACATCAACACAACATACCGCGACACGAATTGGAACACTTTTAGACGCAACATACAAATTCTGAGTGGTTTGTTATTGCATACGGGACTGTTAACGAACATAGTCACATTACATTATACACGCACACAGTAAAAATGTCGACTCCTCCATACTCAACCCCTTCCTCCCCCACTAAGCGCAAGCTCAGCGCTACAGGGCCGTGTATTAGTCCAAACACGCTGTCATTGAACCAGACGTCACCCAGAAAGAAAATCTTGAGGGCAGTAACTTGGTCGCTGGTACGGTTTATGTTTATTTTGTGAGAGTTCCAGAAGTGTGGTAGGATGTGTGCTGCCTGCAATAGACTCTGGAGGAAACCGGACGGGTACCTGAAATCCCAGCTTCTACAGAAGATCAATCGTGATATAGTGTGTATCTATCCGTGCCTCAAAGGTGTTTCCGCATAATCGCACGGAAATGTGGTGTCTGGTTGTGGGTTTTGTTCTTGCGGATCAGACTTACCTTTACCGGTGACTGAGGAACACGCAATTCGACGAAGGCGAAACAGGGAAGATAACTATCGCTTTCACAGGGTCGTTGATACCATCTGTGCAACACATTAGTCCTACACTAATGTTTCTGTGGACTCTGGCATTAACAAATGTCATTTACTATTCAGTTATAGACATCCCAGCATATCCTTCTAAGTAGACAATAGAGAATTATCTGCCAAGTATTGGGTTACCAATATAAAGTAACCTAAGTGCTTGTCCAAGATAGCATAAACTGGCCAATTTATTTCATCTCGCATGCCTTTAGGATCTAGTACTTCTGATAACCTGCGGCCTTTGTAGCAACTTTATTGCGAACTCACAGTCCTCTAGTCTTATGCGTGCTATGAAGTCTACTCTCGCGGAATCGAAAGCTTGGGAAATGGCCGCAAACCTTCAGCTTCCATGGACTATATAAAGAGACCTTTCCCTTACATCTAGAATCTATCTTTATCATTCACACACACAAACCGACCGACCCTTCTTCCCAAATCTCAACCCTTTCCAACATGTGCCGAGCAAACTGTACCGAAACTTCTTGCGCCGTCTGCAAGAATCTGATCAACACGACCTTTGATGTGATGGTGCATTGCGAGGTCTTCTTACAGACAGAATGGTGTCCGCGAGCGGAATATCCCATTACGAAGGAGTCTGTTAGCTCCCTATACTGCGCCAAGTGCAATCCACCACCGTGGCAAAGGAGCGTCGAAGAGCAGCCGCAAGAGGACGTCGACATGCAATCGCAAGAGGACGTCGATATGCAGCTGGAGGGTGAAGCACGCAGCCCTTCTAAGACGTTGAGCGTGGAACGGGCAGAGCCAGGCCCCCGTTTCAAGGAGCTGATAGACGAGGTGACCAGACGTGCAGCTGCAGAGGATGAACAGAACGATAGGAACAGGAGAGATGAGTCGTCTAGGGCTACACTTTCTCCCGAGTTCTATTATACTACTCGGGCCGGCCGCCGAATCCCGGCTCCAAGAGGCACGCCGCCCGCCTCGCCTACTCCTGCCGGCCGTGCCGGCCGTACCTGCCGTACCCGCCCCGACCGTCTGGCTACCTAGGGGCCCCTCCGGTACCGTTCTCCTCCTTCTCCGGTACCGTTCTCCTCCTTCTCCGGTACCGCTCCCGCACATGTGCCCGGGGCCTATCTCCGCGCCAGGTCCCCCCCCCTTCAAAGGCCATTCCAACACCGTCTGAGTGCCTCCATGACGACCACAGACAATCACGCCTCCCGCTCGACCGATTGACCGCGCGCCAGAGCAGTCACATACATGGTAGAGATGGGTCTAGTTGTCGTTGCCAATAGCGGCCTCATGTTGGCCAAGGCTGGCTCAATCAGATGGGGCATTTGGCTCAATTAAGGCTGCGGAGATCTCGGGGTTTATTGACATTGCCCAACGTTCGGGGCCGACTGGAAAAACGCGAGGTGGATATGACAACGGGGGACATGTCGAAGGTTATGCTTATCTAGAAGCTTGATAGTCTAAATAAAAGGAAGACTTCCCCCTCAATTATTTCGCCTAGTGTGACATCCCAATGAAAGGGAATCTTTCCCCATTCAGGTAGGTGTCAAGTACTGCCTTCTGATGGTTAGGCTACGCAAATAAAGTAGCCTAAATGCTGACCTAACGTCTCATAAAGTGACCAAATTATTTCGTCTCTTGTGCTGTTCGTGGCCAATTCTTGACAACCCGACGCCAATGTTCTTGGACCCCTGCTTTAGGTGACATTCATTCTCCTGCGGCTGAAAAGAAAGAGTAAGCATAGCGACGTGGCTGCTGGAATTAGCGAGTAAGGCGCCACGAAGTGAACATTCTTGTGTGCACAAGGCGTTTTCAGGGTCGTTTTGTTGCTATTTGTGCCTTGTGATGTGAGACTAATGCTTCAGCTGAATGCGCCGACCGGTCGAGACCAAGCCGTGTTGCATCCTGCGATGAGGGACAATTCGCATAAAATGCTCATGCGAAGACCTCTTGGCAAATCTGTAGATCGGTATTGACAAGTTTTAAAGATCAAGTTCAGAGATTGCCAAGCCAAGATGGCGACTGTTCCGCCTTACAACAATTACCAGTCTCCAGGCCTTCAGTTTGTGCATCAGCCAGGCGTGCCAGGGCAGGTTCCACCTGAACAACAACACCACCAGTATCCGCAAGCTCCAGGGCAAACACCAACTCAGCAATATGCGCCCGCGCAACATCCCCAATACCAGTCGCCTCCAGGGCCGCCGGTGAGCCGGGTTCCGCAAACTCCTCAAGCGCATTATTCGCAATCGCCTCAAGGCCAATACCATCCTGCTCAGCAGCAAATTCCAGGCCAGCAGCCTGTCTACCAGTCGCCAGCACCTGGTCACCCAGTGCATCAATCGCCCCAACTCCAACAACACCCAGGACTCCCTCAACAGCACGCTCCCGGTCAGCAGCCAAGCTACCAGTCACCCCAATACGGTGTCGCAGCACCACCAACACCCGCTCAGCATCAACAGCAATACCAACAACAAGCCGCTCAATTCGCGAAGCCTGCACAGCTCCAGTCCACTGCACAGTCGCTGTACAAATCGGGCAAGGGCTTCTTGGGTAATCTTGCCAGCAACATCAAGAACAAGTACCCCACCAACACCAACGCCGGATCGCCATCCTCCACGACTTCATACACCGGAGAAGCACCGAAGCCGACGTACAATCCTGAGCAACACCCGACGCAGACGCCTTTGAGTCCCACCAACTCATTCCCTCAGGGGTTTGGTCAGCAGGGTTATCCTCAGCATGCGCCGCCGACACCACAGCAGAGCGTCTCGCCTGGTGCTTCGGGCTATCATGCCGCGGTCGCGCATCAAGCATCTTTCCCGTCGCAGCCGCACGGAGTTCCTGGACAGCCTCAGATTGGACAACATGTTCCTCAACAGCTGTACCATCAACCACAGCCCTCCGTAAGTGGAGTCGTTGTTCCTCCAGGCGCAGTTCCCCAGCAAGCTGTTCAATCACCCACGGCGACCGCCTCGCCGTATCCTCAGCCTGTGCTGCATCACCAGCAATCTAATCCATACGCACCGACACCCCCAGTCCAGTCGCCTCAGGATGTACTTCCGCCAGGACAAGCTGTCGCGCAATCGGGTTACGGGCAAGGTCCTCCACAGGCGCTTCCACAGCAGCAACAGCACTATAGCCCTGCTCCTCAGCTGCATCCTCAGGCGCCGTTGCCACAGCAGATCGTTCCTGGCGCGCCATACAATCCGGCTACGGTTACGACAAGCTTGCAGACCACTGCCCAGCCGACATATCAGGCCGGTGCACTCGGTCATGGGCCTCCAGGAATGTACCAGCAGACACAGAACCAGCCCGGAGCTCCGGTTCTGAATGGGCCGACAGCGTCTCCGCACACTGCTCAATTGATGTCTTCACCAGGAGCACCATACGGCCAGGCACAGAACCCTTCTCAGTCTCTTTCGCCGTCGCAGCAGCATTTGCAGAGCCCTTTGCATCAATCCCAACAGCCTCCACAGCAGGCTCCGCTCGCACACCAACATGGCCAATATGCTGTACCGCCAACGCAGCCAGTCTCTCAGACAGGTTCTGTCAATCACGCACCACAAGTGCTTCCTCCGACGCAGTCGCCGCATCAGCAGCACAATATCCCTCCGAACCACCAGCCGCCGACCGGGGCACCGATGACCCAGGCACAGTACGCACCTCCCCATGGCCATCACTACTCGCCTTCCAATGGACAGCCTCCATCCACCATGGGAGCTCCAGCACCTGTACAGCAAGCGGCAACTCCTGGTCAGAACCACAGTTCTCTGCCTTCATCTCCGCCTTTGCAAAACCTGAATCAACCCAGTGGGATCCTCCCTTCGGCGCCAACAGCTGGTGTCCAGTTCCAGCCCTATAGCCCGAGTGCACTTCAATCGCCGCCGCCACCACAGGCCGCCCAGTATGGACACCCCGTGACCGACACGAACAGCCAGTACGATCCACAAACCTCACCCGCAACTCAGGGAGGCCCAACGAATGCTGCGCAGTCTGCATCGGTGCCAGCACCAGTCGCCCAAGGCACGGTGGCAGGTGGCCAGTCTATACAGCCCTACCAACCTTACCAGCCACCTCAACAATCGCCACATGCACAGCAACCTCCGCCGGTAACCACTCAACAGGTCCATGGCCAGCCCGCGTCAAATGGCTATCACCAAGATCCAGTCGATTCTTTATCCACTCAGATGGACAATCTTAATGTGCAAAACGGGAACCAACATCAACCAGCGCCTAATACCAACCCAACTGATGGCCAAGAGGGACCGCGCGGACCACCGCCTTGTCAGGCTACCGGCATGGCCGTCGACACACTCCCTTACTGTCCAGAGAACAGAATAGTCACATACGCCCTTGACTGGTATCGCCTAGCTGTCGCACCGCAGTATCTCATTTGTACAAGATGCTACGCCGATCACGTCGCGGGCACTCATCTTGCGGGACATTTTGAACGCTATCATTCTCCAGAGGGCAGTGACTCCAAGTGTGGCTTCTGGTCTCCACGTGCGAGAGAGATCCTTTGGCCTCAGGCTCTCCAAACCAATGATATCGGCCATCTAAGTACGTTCGCAGAGAAGAGCCTGGCTGTACCGGACTGCAAAGGAAGAGCTTTGACCACCGCTGCTGATGGTGTCAAGTGGTGGGGTATGGTCAACAATGAAGTCGACGGATTCATCTCTTGCGATGCTTGCTACGAGGATCGTATTGCCGGCACGTCATTCCAGGCTCGCTTCTCACCATATCGCCAGCAAGGTCCAGGAGAAAAGTGGATGTGCGACTTGTGTATACCGTATCTGTCAACAGCGATCGTCAAGATGTCTAAGCAGGATCACTGGAACGGTTTCGTGGAAGCAGTTAAAGCGCGCATTCATCTTCCTGTATGTGAAGGACGAGATGAAGAGTCCAACAATGGCCATTGGATTCTTCCACGTCGAAGGATCGAGAACATGACGATTTGCGAAGCGTGCTATCTGGATAAGCTTGCCTTGACACCTTTCGGTAACGAGTTTGAGCGCCATGCACGAGCTGAAGGATTTGATGCTTTCATGAACTCACTGGGTCAGAAATGGAAGTGTAGCATGGCCGACACAGCTGTCAACATGAGCATCGCGCTCGAGGCAGCCATCTACCGCCGCGACTTTGAAGTCTTCTGGAACGCCGCCAACGCCATATGTGGACTGGTCCCTTGTACTGCTAATGGTATCGTCGGAGGCAAATGGTGGACTGTCGCCGGTGGATGTCCTGATCTAGACGTTTGTGAGGCATGTTTCAAGGGAATTCTCCAGACATCCAACCTCGAACGCTTCTTCCAGCCTGCTCAACGCGACCCTGCTGCGACCACTGTCTGCAACTTCTGCCCTTCTAGTCCACGGTGGGGTATGTTCATTACCAAGTTCGCCGAAGCCATGGACAAAGGTGTCTTCAGCTACTGGACTGACTATGTCAAGAAATGGGCTGGAGTACCTGTATGCCCTGGGATCAAGAACAAGGGAAAGAGTAAATGGTGGGGACACCCAGAAGCCCTGGCGTGTGAAGACTGCTGGCTCAACTTTGTTGCCGACACTCCTCTCGGTCCAACCGTGCCTGTCAAGGGCGTCTATGACGAACGAACCCTTATTTGTCAACTATGGTCTCCGAGGATGCGCAATATGTGGCTCACTACCTGTGCCGCTGGACCTCCTGGATCACCAGAGTCAGAGAAGGCGCTTGATGAGTTCCGCGCTTTCGGGACCAAGCGTGTACAAGTGTACAACGCTACCATACCGCATATCGAGATGATTGAGCAAATGATGATGATGAAGAGAATGCAGGCTATGCAGCAAGGCCAGTTGAGTCTTATGTATCAGGGCATGAACTCAATGTCGTCCATCGCGGGGACGACTGACGGGAATCTGCATGGAAATAGTTCTGTTGGGTATTATGAGACTGAGCATGGTGTTACTGCTGCAAATATGATGAACAACATGCATGCTGGGATGGCGGATGCGAATAGGATGAGTGACTGGATGCAGATAGCGCAGCTCAAAGCGGCTTGGATGGAGGTAGAGTAATCTTCGCAATAGTTCTCTGTCGTATACTTCGATCTAATAGTCTGTCCACTCTGGAGTGTCTACATCTTTTTTCCCGACTTCCAATTCTTTACTCATCTTTTGATACTCAGAAGGTCCCAAACGCCAAATTGTCGCACCTTATGCTCAAGCTCTGACAGGCAAAGCGACGTTGAGGTATCCCAAACCATTCTCCATCGTATACGCCGGGGCAATCAGCTTCTGCAACAGAGCGATGGCCTCGTTACCTCCCATTCCATCAGAGGTCCTCTCATCCTCCCAGTACTGGTAAAGCTGCCACCACCAGCAATGCGTAACACCATCAAGACCCTTATACCCAGCAACACCGTCCAAGCCCACCCTCTTCGCCCAGGGCTTATCGACGATGTAGTGCAGGCAAATCACCTCCTCATCTCTCCAGATGTTCGGATGCCAATATCGCATCGTCTTGATAGCGTTGTACTGCCATCCAAGCGCATACCACTTATTCTCGAAAAAGAACGCCAGAAAATCTTGGTCTGGAAACATGAAGTCTGAGAGTTGAGGCGAGTTGTTGAAAACATCCAACATACGATCCCAGAGACCTTCCGATGGGTGGAAAATGAACATACCGCCATTCAGCAGCTTATGCGGCGAAGGGGATATCGCTGTAGGCTGCAAAGGCTCTTTAAGCGCTGTGGGATGCGAAAGAGGTGTATACGCGCAATTCTCCGCCTTCCAATCCTCAGGCGCCCACGAGTCGGAATCAAGGTTACACACACAAACATGATTCGCCGCAAGCCAATCATCCGGCAACTGCTCCTCACACTCAAAAACAACATCCATGTTATCCAGCACCGCCATATCAGCGTCCAGATAACAAACAGCATCATACTCAAACAGCTCAAACACGCGCAGCTTGGTCCACGTATCAACAAAGCGCTCAGCTATGATCGTCATCTTAATGTTCTTGGGCGGCAGCAAAAAGTCGCACTCGCGTAGGACCATGTTGCATTTTGGAGCCTCCAGCTCCAAGACCCTGCGGGCATTTTGGGGAAGGTTAGGCGTGTAGAGGACGACCAGTGGATAAGCTGAGTGGTTGCGCTGCAGGGTGTAGGCGAGGATGATGACGCCTGGCAGATACGAGTCGCGGGTGATGAGGGTTGCATAGGCGTTGTGCCTCTTTTTGATGGTTGTGTTGCTGTCCATTTTGGTAGGAAGCTGCAGATGGGAGATAAGATTGAGGCCGAGGGTGGTAAGAAAAGAGGGGAGAGATTGAGGGATGAGGAGGGGGAAAAGATATGATGAGGATTCGTCACTTCGTGGACGTCATTGAAATATGACAGTCTGACAGATGTGTCATTATTTGCAGTGCTTATTTATCCCTTACAGTTTGAATCCTTTCCATTTTATTTCCAGTGATTTATCATTCTAGACAAGAAAAAGAAAAGAAACTTCCCGTGACTGCGCGATGAGACGTGGTCAAATGGTTGTACCTGGAATGCATTATGCCACGTTCAACCAACCGGTGAAGGTACGGACAGCAGGACCATCTTCTCCGCAATCGCGACCTTTTGAGTAAGCATCACTGGATGAATTGAGTTTATTCTGAAACATTCTTCAATCAATGACGCTTCCAAGACCCATCCAATTGACAAGCCTCGTTTATCGCCAAGATCTACGATAAGGTCCAGATCTCGGGAGCTAAAATAACGGTGAGATCGCCAGTGTAACCACCACACCGTACTTCTAATTTTAGTAGTTATCTACAGCTTGCACAATAGCACCCGCATCTCCCTCGTCAAGATCATCCAAAGCCTTCATATCCTTCTCATCAAGCTCAAATCCAAACACATCGGCGTTATCCCTGATGCGCTCTGGTGTGTCGCTCTTGGGAAGGGGAATCCAGTTTTTTTGGAGACAGTAGCGGATGAGAACTTTACTTGGTGTTGCGTTGTGCTTGGATGCGATGCTGGTGAGGGTTTTGTCGTTGGCTTTTTGGTTGCGGACGAGTGGAGCGTATGCTTCTACTGCGATGTTGTTCTTTTCGCAGTATGATACTGCGTCTCTCTGCTGCAACCAGGGATGCAACTGTTTTATCGTTAGTAATTGCCAATCTGGTGCGATGGGAAGACGTACCTCAATTTGGTTCACATGAGGAGGCCACACTTTGGCGAATTCCTTCAGCCCATCGATATGCTTGATGCCAAAGTTGCTCACACCAATACTCTTCGCCTTTCCCTCCTCATAAAGTCTCTCAAGAGCCTGCCACATCTCTTTCCTCTTGGCAGCACCGGGATTCGGGCTATGAATCAGAAACAAATCAACGTAGCCGCTCTCAGGATCCAGCTTCTTGATACTCTCAACACATTTCGCATAGCTCAAATCCACAGCTCCCGCAGCCTCGAGGATCTTTGTCGTGAGGAAAACATCCTTTCTGTCGACATTGGACTGTTGCACAGCTTTGCCCACTTCTGCCTCGTTACCATAGTACTGCGCCGTATCGATGTGGCGGTATCCAGCTTCGAGAGCAGTGAGGCATGAATTCACGCAGACTTCGGGAGGAGATAAATACACGCCGAAACCCAACTGGGGAATTTCAACGGAATTTGAGAGGGGGAGGGTATCAGAGTGTGAGCGCTCCATGATTTGATCGTGAGGAATGGTGATAAAGTTCTGGTGTTGAATCAATTTTCGTACTCAAAAGAGGGGTAATTCCAATTGACTTTTCTTTTTGTTTTTTCTGCATGTGCAGCGCGTAAAGATCCAGTCATAATGTGTTATGAGTGAATCGATGACGTTGTGTTTTGTGCTCCTCTTTTTTTGTGCTGTTTTGTCTTACAGGCATGAGTCGATGATGACATGAGTTGCTGGTGCAGGACAAGCCACTGCGAGAGGGGTAACAACAGTGGCAGAGTAAATTCATGATAGAGTCACATCCAAATTAATGAACCATTTGTGATGGCGCCTGTTGAACCGAATTATTTTGCTTGCACGCTTGGGGAGGCTGCGCGATTGAAACGCCAAGATGGATCGGCGAAGAAATGGAAGACGGTCCTGGAATTGATTGACGATCAGGCAGAGAATATTCCTGATTCGCCAGCGCTTGGATTCGCGACGTTTAAGCATCTGAAGTCGAGTCAAGGTTGTTCCCCTCAATGAGTATCAGGTCGCGTCGCTAACATGGGCAGTGATACCGTACTTCTTCACATTCCGAAGTCTCTCAGAATCGTCAAGACATGCCGCGCAAATATTATCACACCATCTTCCTCCGCCAAAGGATTCTTCGCGGATGACGATTGGTCTGCTATCAGCCAGCAGTACGGATTTTGTGTTGACATGGCTCGGCTTGATGCGACTGGGATACACAGTCCTACTCCTTGCGTAAGTCACACCTCCAATCTATGAACATGGCTAAGTCTTGCAGACCACAACTGGCGCCGCCAGCTATCACGCATCTATGTCAAACCCTGCATATCACTCAGGTTCTAGTGGACGAGCTATACGAGCATCGCGCTCGTGGCTTAAGCAACGAAATCAGTGTCGCAATGATCCCGAGATACCATCCAGAGGAATACTCAACACCCAAGTTCCAACAAGCAGACAACATCTCCGACACGGCATACATTTGTCACACATCTGGAACATCCTCAGGTCTTCCCAAGCCCATTCCGCAAACTCAATTCGGTGTCATGGGTGCACTGTACCGCTTTCAAGGCAAAGACAAACCAGCAACATTTTCCACCACGCCACTCTACCACGGTGGTTTCCCCGATTGTCTAAGGGCTTGGACGAGTGGCGCGGCGATTTGGTTCTTTCCCGAGGGGCATGCACCTATTACTGGGACCAACATTATGAAAGCGCTTGAGTATGCGAGGACTAAGAGCCCGAGCCCAGTCAAGTACTTCTCATCGGTGCCATATGTACTTCAGATGCTATCCGAAGAGTATGGAGGTCTCGAGATTCTGCAGTCGATGGATCTTGTCGGTGTTGGTGGCGCGGCCCTTCCTCCTGCTATAGGCGACAGGCTTGTTGAAGCGGATGTCAATCTCTTGTCACGAATGGGAAGTGCGGAATGTGGATTCCTGATGTCTTCGCATCGAGATTACTCGAACGACAAGGAATGGCAGTTTCTCAGGCCGATTGATGACCCGAAGTTACTCGAGTTCGAACCGCGCGACAATGGTCTTTCGGAACTTGTCGTCAAACCAGATTGGCCATTCCTCATCAAGACCAATCGCAAAGATGGGTCCTACGCTACGTCTGATCTTTTCGAGCCACATTCTACGATTAAGAATGCGTGGCGGTATCATAGCAGGGCTGATGCTCAGATTACTCTCGCGAACGGAAAGAAGTTCGATCCCTCACCTATCGAAGGGAGTATACTTGCTTCTTCAAAGTTACTACAGGATGTTCTAATCTTTGGTGGAGGCAGGGAATACTCTGGCGCTTTGCTGTTTCCTTCGTCGCAGGACGTCAATGAGGACGAGGTTATTGAAGCAGTTTGGCCACACATCGACAAAATGAACAACGAGAGCCAGAGTCACGCCCGGATCACAAAGGCAATGCTTGTCGTTGTTCTCGTGAAGGACGGTGAGAAGCCGCTGGAGAAGAGCAGCAAAGGCACCATTCTTCGAAGACAAGCAGAAGAGCGATATGAGAAGGAGATCGAGGGAGCGTATCACAAAGGCTCTTCGTCTAAAGAGGTTTCTGATGACGAACTTTCGCAAACGGTCCGGTATTGCTTCCACCAGGTTCTCGGACGAGATGTCGACCCCGATCAGGATCTGTACCGCCAGGGTGTCGATTCCATCGCCTGCATCCAAATCCGAAAGCTGCTGGAGCGAGCTTGTTTATCACCTCGGAACGAACCATTGCCTTTGAACGTTATTTATGACCAGGGCACTGTCAACGCGCTTGTCGAGTACCTCCACTGTGTGAGGAAGGGCCATCACCACCGCGGCAGCAACTCTCAAGCCGCAGAACTTCAAACGATGAAGGATTTCGCAAAGAAATACAGCGATTTTGGAAATGTCAGGAGGGCTTCACGCAGTACAGGGAAGAGCGTCCTCTTAACCGGGGCCACTGGCTTTCTCGGCACGCATATCCTCGATCTTCTCCGTCGAGACTCCCAAGTCGACAAGGTTTACTGTCTCTTACGCGCAGACGACGCGGCTATGGCGCAAAAGCGAGTTTCTGAAGCTTTGAGTAATCGTGGCTTGCAAGCTCTTAATCAACGACAAAGTGACAACATAGTCCTTTGCCTACCATGCAATCTCACAGAGCCCAATCTAGGTCTGTCCGACATAGATCGGCAAGCCATTTTTGAGAATATCGGAACGTTCATTCACTCTGCTTGGGCGGTGAACTTCAGTCTTCGGCTTCCTTCCTTTAAAGACCAAATCGTCAGTACACGAAACCTAGCCGCCCTTGCTGGTGAATCTGGTGCTCGTTTTGTCTTCGTTAGTTCTATCGCTGCGGTGAGCGATTCGAAGACCAAGCCTATCGCCGAGGAGCTGTCGCAGGATCCGAGCGAAGCTTCTCCTTTGGGCTACTCGCGGTCGAAGTGGGTAGCAGAACAGGTCTGCGATGCTCTGAACAAGACATCCGGTGGAAACCCTCTTGCTTCGGTTGTTCGCGTGGGACAACTTTGCAGTAATGAATCAGGTGTCTGGAATGCTACAGAAGCATACCCCTTGTTGTTATCGACTGCAAAAATAACGGGATGTCTACCTAATATTCCTGGTGAGCCGCTGAACTGGCTTCCTGTGGAACAAGCAGCGCAAGCCGTCATCGAAATCTCACGCTCAACAAACAATACTTCTTCCACACCAGTCTACCACGTTCTTAATCCCCATACCACACCGACATGGACAGAAATGCTAGACTGGCTATCCTCCAGCATCGGAACACCAGAGTTCGAAAGAGTATCGCCCCGAGATTGGATCAAGCGTTTGGAGAAGGCACTCGGAGAGAGGAGCGCTAGTCATCCTGCGCAGGCTCTATTGGGTCTGTGGAAGGAGTCTTATGGGCTTATGATGGAGGAGGATGTTGAGTTGAAGAAGAGTGGTGATGAAAGTCCTTTTGATGTTGAGAAGACGGGTGAGGTTTCGGGTACGATTAAGGATGTGAAGCCGTTGGATCGGGAACGGTTGTTGCAGACTTGGAAGTGGGTTAATGAGACTATCAAGGGATAGGAGTTTTGTTAGACGCGTACATAGCGATATGGAATATTTGATCGTGCATCTCATGAAAGGTACTTATCAGTCTCCGAAGCTTGCTCCTTTTGTTTACAAGAGCTGTTCTGTTTTGTAATTGGACCAGACGCTGGGAAGTGGATACTCCGGCGACATCTCTCTCTCATCATTCGTTGAACCCTGGCCACTTGACAACTCTCCATAAAGTCTCCGACACATCCTCTTTACTCCCTCGAAACTCCTTCACCTCTTCCAACTCCATTCAAATCTCATATTAAAATTAACTTCAGAACTCTCCGCTCACCTAGCCCCTCAACATGGTCAGCTCTCAAATTAGTGCCCCTCTTACTCGCGCCGCACAACGCTCCGCTTGTGACGCATGCAGTACGTTACCCACCTCTCCACCACCGTCTAATCCTAAAGCTGATCACGGTTTCTCAGGGACAAGGAAGTGCAAGTGCAATGGCGAAAAGCCCACTTGTGCGAGATGTGCTTTTCATGGCCTTGAGTGTATTTACTCTGTCAAGCAGCGAATGGGTCGTCCTTCGAAGAGAAAGTTGACGCCTCCTTTGACTCCTACGCAGAGCAGCCCGAGTGAGCAGCAAGAGCTGGCCAGTCCAGTTGCTGACTCCGGTACTTCATCTTTATTCTCTCCTATAACCGTTAGTGGACTGGATGCTTTCAATATCGATCCTTTGCTTGGATTGTCGCTTGCGGCGAGCATCGATCCTGGTTTACAGATTGAACAACAGTCTTTGCCATCAGAACACTCCACAGACTTCATCTCGACGCCCATCTCCAACACAGAACTTCCAGACATAACCGACAGCGTAGACGTCAGTTCATCGGCATCCGCGTCATGTTCCTGTCTGGCGACGTTCTACCTCACAATGGATGATCTCTGCAAAAACACAGATCTCATCTTCCCATCCGGTCTCGTGTTTCTCCGTGAGAAGCTCGGCACAGTGAGCCAACTAGCACACTGCCAAATATGTCCAACGCAATACCTTTCTTCTATGCAAAACATCCAACTACTGGGTACACTTCTCATGTCGATAGCGAAGCAATATGGAGCAGTACTCGAGTCCATCACCAAGCAGAGTGAAATTATGTCTGAAAGAGGTCAATCAATGCATATCCACTTTGGATCTACTGGAGAGGATATTACTCCAGCCTTTTCTCTTGAGACCAGTCCCTCTGAATGGGCCACACTAGCTAGGAGAGCTGTCAAACAGGAGGTATATGGGAGTGACGACAAAGAAGACACATTATGGGGTCTTATCCATCTTCTTGAACGCCGACAGGCAAAATGGCATGCCTTACCTCCTAAGCCAGATTGTCCGTACAGGCATTTGGCAGATAAGGAGCCGCTGTGTATGAAGATTCTGCAAGGAGCCAAGACGTTTCTTGGGTCACTCGGGCTGAGTCCCCAGGATTCATGAGGATTGAAATCTCACCAGAGACCGATTGATTCCGTAATTTGATAAGCGCTAGCACTTGTTTTGAGGCGATATCTGGAATCCTTCTGTTGAGAGCTGGCAATCTTACATCATCTTACCTGACGAGTCCGATCATTAGTCTTGGAAAGATATAGCCTAAGAATTTAGAGGATTCACAAATAGCCAATTACTTTCCACAGGCGACTTTCCCAAGTGGCGCAGTCGTATCTCTCCGCGTTGTCCATGCTTATCTCCCTTCTCTTATATACCCGCTTAGCCCCCGTCTTTTACTTCCCGTTGTAGATCCCTAAAGCCTCCAGTCCTCCGCTGTCTTTGTGACCATGCCACATGCAGTATCGAGCACAAGGGGTCTTGAACCTCACTTCCTTCGCAACGCCCTCGATGTCCTGATCATAGGAGCAGGGCCCGCTGGGCTGTCAGCAGCTCTAGCTTTGGGTCGTGCACGACGTAGTGCAGCTATCTTCGGTTCTTTCGAACGCTCTGGTTCGCATGGTCGTGACATAGAGAATCTGACGTCGTTACATACCCATATGATCACCGAGTTGAACACCAAGTACAGAACTATCTCCTTCATCAGCACCGCCGCGAAGTCTGTCCGTGAGCGAGGTATGGTTTTCGAGGTGGAGGACGTGACAGGTCGATGTTGGAAGGGTCGGAAGGTGATACTGGCAACGGGGAGTCATGAGATACTGCCCAAGATACTGGGTTATCAGGAGCTGAGGGGCACAGGCATGTGAGTACATACTGGAACCTTTGTGAAAGGTGGAGTTAACAAAACGCAGTCTGGACTTCTCTCAATGTCCCGAATTCGAGGACACCAACTTGAAGTGCGCTGCCGCTTTGATCACCTCCAGCGATGCAGAATCCATTGACTCGGCTATTCTCTCTGCTCATCTGGCCCGTCAACATACTCCAGATATCACACTTCTCACCAACGGGATGATTCATCTCGAACAACATCCTCAGATTATTTCTGCCGTCAAGCGAGGCTTTAAGATCGACACCAGGCCGATCCAATCGTTCGCAAAATACGATGCAGAGTCATCCGCAAACGTCGAGTTCGCCGACGGAACAAAAGCCACATACAGTTTCATAGCTCATAAACCCCGATCTGCCATCACGGGGCGTTTTGTGGACCAGCTCGATCTCGAGATGACATCAGAAGGTCGGATACTGGTGGAAGGAGACTACCATGAGACAAGTGTGCGTGGTGTCTTTGCTGCTGGCAGCTGTGCTTCTGTTATTGATAGTGGAGCAGTGGAATTGAGTACTGGGATAACGGCGGGTATTGGAGCTAACTTTCAGATTGCTGAGGATGATGTTGGCTTCTGATTGTTTGGATTGATGATTCCCAATTTGTCTGACGTGAGCGCGGAGCAAGGGTGGTATGTGCTGGGAATCGTACGAGGCCGGGCTGGCGGGGACTTATCTGATCGCCGAAGGTACAACATGGATATTGGTGGTTGTTCAAGCGAGAGCTATTAGTTCCAGCCCGGATACTTTACCGAGATGTCATCAGATTGAGCCGTAATAGGTTTGAAAAAGCAAGATCGCAACTTTTTATGGAGTCTAAGTGTAGGGTATGGAGTACTCAATATCACGTTTGCTTTGATACAAAGCAATTGTCACTCATTTATATCTTGCAATGTCTTGGTGTAATTAATAGTATAGTGTTATCGTAAGGTATTATCCACTGATTGCGAAGATTCCTGTATCGTTTGACATTGTCTGTGACATCGTGGTGTTGGTCAGTCTTGAACAATGATCTGATTGTTTTCCAAGAAGGACAAAAAGCTGTGGAATCACTACAGATGTTTGGAGGAATCATACCTTCAAACGGCGATCCAACATCATAAATCTCTCCTTCAGTATCCTATTTGACCTTGATACCGGCAGTCGCCGTTTGTGATACGATTCTGGGCCATCGGGCTTCAAATCCGGGCCATCGGCGGTAACAACAACCATCCCTGAATCACGCAATTGAGACTTATCCACACTCGGTAAGCTTCCGTTGCGGACAAAGGATGATCCGCTCAAAATCGACCCTGATACAGTAAAGCGGCATGCACTAGTGGGTACGTACAATACGTCACTTTCATTGTACTTTTTCTGGCCTCATCTTATTCTTTGAGCTTTTTTATTGCATTTGACTTTGTGTTTCTCCCTGTAAAAAGTTTAAGTTTATTTTCAAGATGCTTTCAAGTCGCGTGTCAATGGCTGCCCGCTCTGCGGTCTTTAGCCAAACCCGTCGGGGCCTTGCTACCGCTGCTGCCGTCGCCTCCGGAACGAGGAGCCACAAAGTCGTTGTCATTGGAGGAGGCTCTGCTGGTCTTGCTATCAGCCATCAACTTCTCCGAACAGGCCGTTTCACCCACGATGACATCGCTGTTGTCGATCCTGCTCAGCACCACCACTACCAGCCTGGATGGACACTCGTTGGTGCCGGTCTCAAGACCAAGGAAGAGTTGAAGATGAACATGCCTGAGCT
Source organism: Fusarium incarnatum (assembly GCA_004367075.1). Lineage (NCBI taxonomy): Eukaryota > Fungi > Ascomycota > Sordariomycetes > Hypocreales > Nectriaceae > Fusarium > Fusarium incarnatum. The sequence continues at coordinate 40,586 of QGDZ01000054.1, forward strand.
CATCGATCCTAAGATCAAGTTCTACAACGTCAGCGTCAACGGTCTTACTCCTGAGGATAACGCTATTACCCTTGGAACTGGTGACAAGGTCAACTACGAGCACCTTGTTGTCGCACCTGGTATCAAGATCAACTATGGCAGCGTCAAGGGTCTTACTGAGGCTCTTGCCGAGAAGAGCGGTCCTGTCTCTTCCATCTACGGTTACGACCACTGCGACAAGGTCTTTCCCAACATTCAGCGTCTCCAGAAGGGTAATGCCATCTTCACTCAGCCCGCCGGTGTGATCAAGTGTGCCGGTGCTCCTCAAAAGTCCATGTGGCTCGCCCTCGACCACTGGAAGCAAACCGGTCTCTACAACCCCAGCAACCCTTCCGCCTCTCCCATCAAGATCAGCTTCGCCACCGGTCTGCCCGTCATGTTCGGTGTTCCCAAGTACAGCGCCGAGCTCGAGAAGATGCGTCAAGAGCGCGGTGTCGAGGGTCTTTTCCAGCACGACCTCGTCGAGATCAACGGCGACAAGGCTATCTTTGCTCGTCCTGAGGGCCAGGAGAAGGTCACCAAGCAGTTCGACTTCCTGCACGTTGTTCCCAAGATGGGACCTCACGATTTCGTCAAGAGCAGCGCTCTCGCCAACGAGGCTGGTTACGTTGATGTCAACGACAACACCCTCCGCCACAACAAGTTCGCCAACGTCTGGTCCGCCGGTGACGCCTCCAGCCTTCCCACCTCCAAGACTGCCGCCGCTGTTACATCCGAGGCCCCCGTTCTCGTCAGCAACCTTCTCCGCGCCATGGACGGCCAAGAGCCCGAGCCCGCGTACGACGGTTACACCTCCTGCCCTCTCCTGACTGAGTACGGCAAGGTGATGCTCGCCGAGTTCAAGTACGGTGGTGTTCCCAAGGAGACCTTCGGCGAGATTCTCGGTATTGACCAGGCTGTTCCCCGACGATCATTCTATCACTTGAAGAAGGACTTCTTCCCCTGGGTGTACAAGAACTACATGGTCAAGGGAACATGGGGAGGACCTAAGGGTTGGTTGAAATAGATGTTTAAAATTGGATGAGCTTCATGTACGTTAGGAGTAAAACATAGATGGGGAGGTATCAGAGCATTGTATACCCATGAAAGGAGCGAGATAAAAGGATAAATTGATGATTTGGTCATAAACTCGTGGCATGGCCCTTGCTCGAAGCCTCGGTGAAGCCTGCCTTGTATCACGTCAGGATTAGAGTTCATTCCGGCGGCTGATCTGGATATGCTTTCCTGACAAGCATCAGATGATGGGTCCCATCTGAGTTTTCGATGAGAGCATGACCAATTGGATGTGTGACTGAACTCAAGCTTAAGAGGGACACACTCAAAGTGATGCAAGCTGGCATAGGCAAAAGCTTTCTGACCGTAAGGATGAAGCGAAGCTGAAGTTAGCTCAGGGAGAAGTAGCTTGATCAGCATTTGACTTTCAAGTGCGTTATCTGCGGTATGATCTGTGAGACAAAGGCATCGATGTCCTCGCGGCGCTGTAGCAATTTACCCTGAGCTCAAGTATTTGGACATCGGTGAACTATGTTGCATCCTGTCAAATCTACATCTTTTTCATTGGATCAAAATAACATTTATAATGGACGGTCTTTTAAAAAAATGTGATACTGGTGCCTATGAACTGTATTGTTATGAGTTTTGCAGAGTTTTCCTTGAATGATAAGTATAAATGGTGACTCCCAAGTTCCTGAGGAAGACTTCCAGACATCTCCATCGCCCGAGACTTGTTATTCCAAACACTTGTTATCCCAAATAAATCTCTACATCGCTCTATCTACAACCTATCATCATGTTTCACCACCCTAGCCGCGACGACGACCCAGAGAGATATGAATTCGCAGAGAAATTCGCCGCAGCCTGGATGGAAAATCACTACACGCTTCCACCTCCCATCGTATTTGAATCGCCTCTCGAGAAATACGAAGCCAAACTAGTATTTCTCAAAGATTTAATCGAGCACAAGAAAGAATGGCAGCAATATCGAGACGAGGTCGAAGCAGCCGAAACAGCGACACCGGCCACCGAGACATCCGTTGAAGACCGTATAGCGAATCTGTCTCTCGGTTTCGCACGTCCCGGGCGCTCAACATCCGAGGAGCTCGCACGTAGACCCCGCCCACCACCGGAAGAGCTCGCACGCAGACGCAGAATCAGTCAAGGTAGTGCTTTGGCATCAAGGAACTGGGGATTAACCCAGCGAGCCGCCGAGTTGCAAATCCGCATGGAGGATCTTGAGACGGAGTACCAGCGCAGCTTCATGTTTTGTGTGATCTGGAGAAAGCACTTCCGGTGCTATCGCAAGCTAGAGGATGAGGGACATGTTGCCATCCGTAAGGATCGTTTCAACTTCAAGCAAAGGTTGTCTTATTTGTTGGTTCCGGCGATGAGGTCTGTAAGGATCACGCAGGGTGATTTGGAAATGGACGTGGAGTTGTCTGACTAATCGGTCTTAATCTTGTCGGATTCGAGCTTCGCGGATTGGCTACAACGAAGAGATCTTCTTGAACGTCAGAAAATAGTAGCCTAGTTGCTAGTCTAAGATGGTTGAATTATCTCCTCTCTTATATCACCGCGGCCATTTCTTCTGACTGTGACGTTGCGCTATTCCCGAGCCCCGCTTATCCACCATAACAAGAAGCGGCAAGATCATCAACACTCAACACCTCGGTAGCACCCTCTTTCTTCTTCTTTCCCTTCTCCTTCTCCATTTCCTTTCATCTCATCAAAATCCAAAATGCCTCTCAATATATCAACCGTTTTTCTCCCTGTCGCTGCTATTGCTTTCATCGCACACCTGCTTCTCCGCGCACTATTCTCCCCGCTTCGGCATATCCCAGGACCGTTTTTGGCTCGCTTTACGGATCTATGGTATTTCTGGAACGTCCGGAAAGGGTCTTTTGAAGATGTGAACCTCGATCTGCACAGGAAATACGGTATGCTTTCTTTCAAAGCATAGACACTCCAATTCTAAGTCTCGTTCTAGGACCCATCGTTCGTTATGGACCCAACCGCTACAGCATCAACGACCCTGAAGCTGCAAAAGTGATCTACGGTCTCGGCAACCACTTCCCCAAATCATCATGGTATTCCACCTGGGCTAGTCCTGGAAAATGGGCCATTTTCAGCGATCAGTCAATTAAGCGACATTCACAGAATCGGAAATTGTACCAAGCGACATACGCCATGTCTTCCCTTGTGCACTATGAGCCGTTCGTTGATGAATGTGCCGATCTCTTCACTCAGCGTCTGTCGGAAATGTCCACGTCGGGTTCGAGATTACCCGTGGATATGAGACATTGGTTCCAATGCTATGCTTTCGATGTCATTGGATTGATCACTTATGCGAAAAGACTTGGCTTTTTGGATCGGGGAGATGATATCCGTGGTGTCATCCGCGCTTTGGAAGATCATCTTGGCTACGCGACACTTTGTGGCATCTTCCCCAGTCTTCATCAGTATCTATTCCCGATCAGGAACTACCTAGCGGGAAGTACCGGTACTGGGAGAGCTTATGTGCTCAACTTTACAAACGAGCGGATTCGAGAAGCTCAGACATCCCCGAAGCCTGTCGCAGCGGAGAGTGAAGTCACTATGGAAGACTTCCTTACCAAGTTCCTCGCAAAGAATGCAGCGGACCCCCAGGTGTTCACACAATATCACGTTCTTATGGGATGTACTTCGAACATGGTTGCTGGTTCCGATACAACTGCCATCAGTCTTTCCGCTGTTCTTTACTATCTGCTCAAGAATCCCAACTGTTTGAGCAAACTTAGAACTGAAATCGACGAGGCAGAGCTGTCAAAGTCACCAACGTTCAAAGAGAGCCAGCAGATGGTCTACCTCCAGGCGGTTATCAAGGAAGCGTTACGAATGCATCCTGCTACGGGCTTACCGCTTGAGAGAGTTGTGCCTGATGGCGGCGCGGAGATTTGTGGGCGATTCTTTCCTGAAGGCGTAAGTTGGTCACCGGAAAGAATTGGTGTGATACAACTAACGACGAATAGACTATCGTTGGCATCAATTGCTGGGTAGCACACAGAAACGCTGATGTTTTCGGCCAAGATGCTGCTGTCTTTAACCCCGATAGGTGGCTCATGGCGGATAGCGAAAGACTTTCTGCTATGAACCGTTATTATATGCCTGTAAGTCTTTGACACCCGCAAATCACCAAGCCCACACCTGACCAGTACATCGTAGTTCGGACTTGGCTCACGAACCTGCATCGGTCGTCACGTATCCATGCTCGAGATGTCGAAGCTTATCCCACGCATCATCCGAGACTTCGACTTTGAGCTTGATCAATCACTTCAGCGAGACGATTGGCATACCAACAATTACTGGTTTGTCAAACCCCTGGACTTTCAAGTACGCGTTGCAATTCACCAGCCAGAGAAGATGGCGTAGATAGATCATGGAGAGAGTACTTATAAATGAGTTTCAAATTTCCTAGATGCTTTTAATTGACAAGGGTATAATCTGTTCACATTCCCCTGTCGCTAGCCAAGAACACAATATAGAACAATCTGGTGACAAGGCAATGATCGAAAGCTCCAACGCCAGAAGTATTTGGAAATCTAGCTCTCCGGGCGTTACAATTCGAATCAACAAATAAACAACCACGGATGCCAAAGTCAGGTTGAAACAACCACCGGTTTTAAGCCGAAGTTGGAATCCGTGGTTATTTAATTGTGATTTGAACTGTACGCTCGAGAACTAGACTTCCAAAAAGAAAACTCAATAGGAAAATGCAAAATAGAATGTGGTTCATCAATGAGTCATGTTGTAAGTAGGAAGGGTATCGAAAAGATCTTGGTTTGCTTGAACTTGTTCCTAAAAGATGTATTAGCCTTGATCATGACACACGCTCGTTCAATACTACTACTCACATAAGTCGGTACGTGATTGACTCCATTCTCACCCACACCCTCAACAGCAATCTGAATCGGAAGCCTCAATGTGAAACTCGAGCCATGCGCTCTCGAAGCGAGGATAATCTCAAGTGTGTACGTTCGGCTGATAAGACAAGAGAAGAACGTCGGTAGAAGGATCTTTGAATCCGGGCTTGGCAGCGTAATGGATATGGGTAATGAGGCAGTATGTCTTGGCGCTTCCGTCCTGATGATATCACTACTCTTGGAACCTCGTCGGGGTGCATTTCGCGGTGGCTCATCGCCTACTTCTGAGTACTCTGAACCCCGACGGGATACTGGAGGCGAAGGTGTTGATGATGAGTTGAGGCGCCAGTTAGGCTTGGGGCAAGTGACTGTCGCGTTCTCGTCAAGGACGAAACTGAGGATAGGATTTGGCATCACGCTTGGGAAGCTGTGCTGGTCGGGAAGAAAGCTAAGATGGCCTGTGGAGTAGTATGTCGATGCTTTGATAGAAGCTGACTTTGCGTAAATTTCTGGTGGCTCTTTGTTGCCGTTTGGCCAGAACTCGAGATCGATGTTCAGTGAGATGTCGGACGGTTGCAGCTTATCTGTTGTGATTTTGACAGGATCAGGTTGCAGAGTTGAGGCTCTGATGAAACCCAATTTGGATGAAAGGATATCTTTTCGGATGGTCTTTTCTTGGGAAAGTACATAACGTGGGTTGCCGGGCACGATGTGCAGTGGAGGTTGCTCTGGGAGGAAAGGCATAACCTTGACATGATGCGTTCTCTCCAAAGTCAACGACTTTCCCTTGCCAGTCATGAACCACCCTCGCGCCTCGACTCCATAGGTGATATTGACAGTATGAACAGCCATATCATCATGCTCCCAAGCCGGCCCCACAGTCGGCGGCAACTGCAAATGCCTTTCCCGAATCATAGCATTGCGATGCCTACAAGCCGCACTAGGAAGCTGATACGGAATGACGAAAGAAAAAGGTACTTGATAAGTAAACCCAGCCTGCAGCACACCATCTTCCGGCAAGACACTTTCAGGGAGTGGCATTCTTAGCAGGAGGAACTTGTGAGCGGACTTGGGCATGGATCCTTGATGCAGCATCTGCACAATGGTGGATGATGACCCGGAAAAAACAATTTCGAATGCATCGACTGTGAGGTTTGCTTGTGGTGAGAGAGAGACTGAGCCTGTGATTGTTGAGCCTGATGTGTAGATCTTGGCTTCAAAGTGTCTATCGATTGTGACGTCGAGGGGACATTCTGATTTGCGCCGTGTAGGAACCCAGCTCCCTCTGCGTTTGGGTTCAGCGGCTACAGAGACATTTGGAGTAGTGTTGAACAAGACTTGAGCAGCAGACATGTTGACAACGAATTCAGTAATATCAAGAAAAAATGGGTATATGCACAAAAGCTACGATACTGAGTACATGTGCCTCAATGATTGGATTGTGAAGAGAAAGAAAAGAGCATGCAACCTGATACTTGAAAGCTGACAATTTCAAGTTAACTTCCGCCACAAGAGACACAGTCAACACATGACCCTTTATCTCAGCCAAGGCTCAAGGATGCATTGATTGGCTGTCTTGGCCGACGCAGCGCCCTGGTTGTGCATTTGGGTTTTGTCTAATTGGTTAGTTAAAAGCCGACACCACCAGAGCTCATTTCTACGCCCTGGACATGACATTGCATTTCCGAATACCTTTTTTTTCTGTCAATGATCTACAGCTTATCAATCCATATCACGCCTTTGACTACAAAATGATACTTGTTCAACATTGATATGGATATGATGGGGAGTTGAGGATTTTAAAATGCTGGAGTGTCTGGGTGCGACACTACTACGAAAGCCAAGAGTTAGCAGTAAGCCACCTATCATTTCAATGAGGGGTATCCTGATCACAGGCCATCACTCAGCGAATTATCTACCAAAGCCAAGCTTTGACTGGTATTTTAGAGTAGCTGGGCACGAGATAAGAGTCTGGGGGAAGCGGGGCTGGGTGAGATAACCGTAGCAGTAGACAGGGAATAAAACAGGACATCAATTAGTTCACAAGCCAACAGCACATGTTATCAACGGTCGGCGTTGAACTGAGTCCATTCAGCTCTTGGCCGTTGTCACCGTCCAATAATTGACTTTGGGCTAAACCTTACCCCAGACGCCAAACTCCCAAGCAAGGGTCCAGACTTGATCATCGTCTTGTGTGTGTGTGCTGCGGCTAGGGCGTGCTGGTTTGCCGCGATCGGCGCTGAATAATTCGTAATTGTCAATCGTGGAGGAAAGAGGGAAGAGTGATAATGATAGGCATTGGCCGAGGAGATATGATCTGTTTTAGCTGTCACCTGCCATTTGTTTCGGTTAGTGTAGGGCTCGGGGAATCTTGACATTTCCTCGGACGAGTGTGTTCGAATGAGGACAGATCGTCGCTGTTGTTAGAGGTTACAGCCAGGTGTTGCCAGAGGATGAATTGATGGCAATTGTCGCATGATGGTTTGATAGAGAAAGGTTGGTGGCGGTGGTGCAGGTTAGATGGCAGCCAAAGTCGTGGGATATCCGTGCCTTATTCGTTCTAATATCGCTCAAAATTAGGTACGTCATCACATCCGATAGCGAAAAATGATGGATATAACCTGCGAAAGACATCAAAAATGTATAAGAATACGAAAAGTTTTGCCAGACGATAGATCGATGGAATTTCACTCCACCGCTGATTGAAACAATCTGAACATGATCTAGAGTGACCTGGCAAGTGGATAACATAAGCATTATTCCTTGATGCTAAGACTGCCAAAATGAAGGACTCTGACTGCCAACTTAGACCTCCATACGATGTCTAGATTGTTTTTTCTCTTTCATTGACTGATTCTTCCGATGCCCTGGAGACGCCGTTATTTACTAACTTCCGAAACATAACGTTGAGATCCACCGACTCCATCAGCAACATCCGAGCGATTCTGACAGCTGGAGATGGATCCCAATGACGTGCCGAAAATGCGGGGGTCTCAGTCATCGTCGCAATCCACTTCAACATCTCGGCAATTAATTACTTTGACTTTCCGACAATTCCATTTCGACCATGACCGTTGCGACCGTTGCAACGCCAATCAATATCGGGCGATGCGCCCTCAAGCATCGCGTCGTCATGGCGCCCATGACAAGACTCAGAGCTGATGAAAACCACGTACCACTTGATATGATGCTGGAGTATTACTCGCAAAGAGCTTCGGTACCTGGGACTCTGCTCATCACGGAAGCGACATTTGTCTCGGAGAAATCGAGAGGTCGGGATGAGAATGCGCCGGGGATTTATTCCAAAGCGCAAGTCGATGCTTGGAAAAGGATAACGGATGAGGTTCACGCCAAGGATTCGTTTATTTTTATGCAACTCTGGCACGTCGGACGAGCAGCTCGTCAACATGCTTTGGATAAAGCTGGGCTGGAGATGGTCAGCAGCAGCGATATTCCCATCGGCGATGACCATCCGACACCTCGGCCTATGACTGCGGACGAAATCTGGGAATGTATTGGGTCTTTCGCTAGTGCGGCAAGGAATGCTATTGAAGCTGGATTTGATGGTGTTGAGATACATGCTGCAAACGGATATCTGATCGATCAATTTACACAAGACACATGTAACAGACGAACCGACGAATGGGGAGGGAGTATCGAAAGGCGCTCAAGGTTCTGTCTGGAGATTGCCAAAGCGATATCAACGGAAATAGGAGCAGACCGCACAGGCATCCGTTTGTCGCCATTCAGTACTTTCCAGGCCATGAGGATGGAAGACCCCAAACCACAATTTACCCATCTCATTTCTGAACTGAAGCCCCTCGGCCTCGCATACCTTCACCTCATCGAACCTAGAATCGCTGGAAACGTGGACAGAACAGTAGACGAAGACAAGGAAAGTCTTGACTTTGCTTTTGATACCTGGGCAAGGTCGGCACCGGTGATTGTCGCGGGAGGATACACGGCCGAGACAGCAAATCACGCGCTTGAGACGCGTTTCAGGGATGATACAGTGGCGTTTGCTTTTGGAAGACACTTCATTTCGAACCCTGACTTGCCATTCCGGTTGGCGAAGGATATTGATTTCGCGAAATATGATAGGGATACATTTTACAAGGTTAAGAGTAGGAATGGGTACACGGATTATGCTTTCAGTGAAGCTTGGAATGAAGAGCAAAGACTGTAAAGTTATTGAGCTTGGTATCATAGAAGTGAACGATATTTGCGATAGATCAACAAAAAGGAAAGCCTCAACTCAAAGAGACTTGTCGCCAAATTCACATCCTGGTCATCTTTGGCGCACCCGCAAGCTAGGGTATGGCGGGTGCCTGCACCAACATTTCTCTGACAAAGAATGCTATTGGCAGCCATTTGTGCCAAACAGACAAAAACCGAACATCGGAGTGACATTTGGCAGTTTTTGTCACATTCTTTATCCTCACTTCTTGTCGGATTGGGTTGCAGTTGTTGACGCCTAAAGAAACAGTTACAGTGACACACGTGGCAGATCACATGACCCTGCTTCATCCGCTTAAATCTGCCAGGTCGCTCAGTGCGGGCACTTTCACTCAGCATAAGCGACATACCATTATTCAGCTCATTCAACTCCCTCTCAAATCACTCTTCGGACCATCACCATATCTCAATCTCTTGGCGATGCGGGGCCCGTCGCCATCCTGCGACAATGCTCCCTGATGCCACCATCGACGCAGCAGCTGACAAGCTAGCCGAGTTCCGCAGAAACAACGCCCTCGCGGAACTCCTCGACCAGTACCAAGTCCTTATCGAGGACTATAAGCGTCTCAAGAGCGACTATGAAGAAGAACGAGAGGGCAGAGAGCGATACAAACAGCTCGCTCGCGGCCAGGAGCGCAATCCTTTCGCGCTGGTCGTCGTAGATGGCGATGGATACATCTTTGACGAACGCTTCATCCAGGCTGGTGAACAAGGCGGTAGCAGAGCTGCTAAACAACTAAATGATACTATCAAAGATAGTCTACGTCGCAAGGGTCTCGAAAGCTGCGAGGTCATGATTCGCGTGTACGCAAACCTCACCGGACTATCCAAAGCGCTGTTTAAGAACGGTCTCGTGGGCGCGGAAAAGCGATCTTTGTCATCCTTCACAGCTGGATTCAACAGATCCTACGGATTAGCTGATTTTATCGATGCTGGCGAATTAAAGGAAAACGCCGACTTCAAACTCAAAGCTATTCTACGGCTTTATGCGGATAACGCCCAGTGCAAGCACATCTACTTTGCCGCATGCCATGATGTGGGCTACGTCTCGGATCTTACTCCCTTTAGGGGTAATAGTGAGCGGTTCACGCTTGTTCGAACACCGAGTTTGCTGTTCCATAAGGAATTTAACAAACTTGGTATGAACGTTGAGGAATTACCGGGCGTGTTCCGCCACACGCCTCTCCAACAACCTTATACTGCCGCTCCCGCAAAAGCGCCGTTGGGTCCGGCTGTTAGCAACGGCAAAGCATACACACCTACGAAAGAAAATAACGATGGGCGAGCAGTTTGCAGTTTCTACATGCAAGGTAATTGCCGATATGGTAATAGCTGCAAATTTGCGCACGACAGCAAATCGTCCAGTCAGACTAGTACGCCATCCCCTAGCAACGGGATAAAATCCGACCGTTTTAGTGGTGATTGGCGACGAGGCGCCAGTTTCTCCAATGGCGGAAAATCCAACATTGACTCTCTTCCCAAGAAGGAAGATATTCCCGAAGGCACGGTGCCTATCAACGCCCTCGAAGACCGACTTGACGCTTTGTTGCCTCCTCTTGATCCTGAGGCTGTTAAGCGTCTCAAATTACTTTCTCAAGAGCGCAGGTTCTGCAATAGTGCACAGCTGTATAACTCCTGCGAGAACGAAAACTGCGAATATGAACATACGCCCATTGATGAAGATCTCAAGCCGGCTTTGGAACACCTGGCACGATCGAACATTTGTTCACGCCGAGGAGCTTGTCGACGGGCGAATTGCGTGAATGGTCATGTCTGCCAGAAAGCAGACTGTCGACACCGAACAAATGGTACGGGCAAGGGATATTGCCGATTCCCTGCCAAGGTCTGCACCGCTGACTATACGGTGGATTCCTTTGTCTCAGCTGTCGACGCTCCTTCGTCGCCATCTATGGTGTCGCCTTCTCTTGCATCAGAAGAGACACCCACTGCCGAGAATGGGGGAACCAATCTTTGGGGCGTTTAGTAGCAACCCAGTCGCAATCATACTGCATTAGCGGTATACCAAACATATTGGAAAATGGCTCGCCAAGTATCTTGGATAGATTGTTAGAGGCTTGGAACGAGTATCAGTCTTTACTTGGGTGGGTGGTATTGTCTTGACCTACATGGGAATAACAAATGAGAAATGTCGATTCAACTGGGCATTTAACGGAAACTTGGAGATGGTTGTATTCTTGTAGACTAGACGGGGTCGTCGCTATACATACATAACGAGATACTCCTAGTAGGAATACAATCACATTGCTCTGGTGGTGACTGAATACTTCCCGTGATAGAACATCGGCCTACGTCCACGAACAGATGAGTTGAGGTTTTACGTGTCCATTGGCGAGATCTCTTCTGCATGAGAGCGGAAAACGGAAGCCCGGCAAGTTTGAGCGATTCCGTTTGTGGGTCCAATATTCGACGTTGCATGCAGGCTGAACGATCGATGCACCTGACTGGCTGTGAAAAGTATTGTTGTCTCAGCCAAGTGAGAGAAGAGATCACAGATTGCTTTTCCCCGGGAAGAAATCACTCATCGATGCCCAAGGGAGAGAATGCAGGGTGATAGCTTCCTTCCATGGCGCCAAGAGGTCGAATTGCATGATATGACCAAAACGAGAACCAATATTTTTTAGCAATCACTTTGCATTCAGGCTTACCAACAAATATGATATCATATCTCATGCAGACACCTCCCGGTACAGCAATGTAGCCTTGCTACTTGGAGTGGGCAGGCCCATTTCTGAGACAGCTTATGTCATGAGTGGATAGGAAGCTGAACGTCTCTCGCTTTTGATCGAATGGTTGGTCTGTTTTTTTATCTTTTTTCCAGATTCTTCTCATCAAGAGTCCAGTGTTAAAGTGAATAAACAAGGCTGTTGAAGATACGAGTTGGTGGCGTTTTACGAGCAAGATGGTGGGATTGGTCTTACTTGCAGCTGTCGATTACGGAACGGGCCTTGCTTATCCCTCCTCTACATTGGATCAACACTATTGGCAACAAAGCAAACATAACTCAGGGCGGTTGGAAGTATCCAACCACAGTTGCCCACGGCCCCCCAGCCGAGACATGACCCAAGATGTTGTCTCCGACTCATAGTGGGAACACCCGTAATGCCAAAGAGCATTTCCATATAAGACATCAATGTTTGCCAACATCTAATTGATAAAAGCCATGCGACTAACATGGAGTTCTACAACAGAACCTACAACAAGACTAGCTTTGGGACGGTCTCTTATGTTCAGCCAAACCCCAGCAATGCAGGTCTCCATACGGCAGTGTCTTTCCTACTGCGCTCCAAGCAGGGTCTCACTTTCACGGTACTCACTCTGATCTCCCTTCGCGTTGTATATAATCTCTTCTTCCATCCACTGCGCAACATCCCTGGTCCTACCTTCGCAAGAGCAAGCAGTCTCTGGAGACTCATTCGTTATTTTCGAGGAACTTGGCACGATGACGTCTTGGACCTTCACAAAAAGTACGGACAGGTCGTCCGGATCTCACCTGGTGAAGTGAGTTTTACGAATCAAGATGCCATTAAGGGCATCTATGGTCATGGGAAAACTGTGACAAAGGTAAGTCTCCTCTTTGTGAGCCGGGTGGTGAACTGACAGCTGTGTAGGAGAAATTTTACGATGCTTTCATCGTGCCCAACATGACAGTCAGCTTCTTCGCAACAAGGGATAACAAAGCTCACCGGTTCCTTCGCTCGCGTGTCTCGAGTGCTTACTCCATGACATCCATCCTCACCATGGAGTCGTTGATCCAAGACGTGATGGATGTCAATTTAAGAAAGCTAGACGAGCTGGCAGATACAGGCGATCATTTTGCAATCGATAAGATGGTCAACTACTTCACCTCGGATGTCGTCGGCCAGCTAGCCATAGGCGGCATGGTCGGATTTCTGGAACAAGGGAAGGATATCGACGGCATAATCCAGTCTATCCACGATGGATTCTATTTCATGGGAAACATGGGTATTCTTCCGTTGCAAATGTTCTGGATTAATAACCCGGTATCGAAGTGGCTAACGAAGAACTTCGGCGGCGATCGACTCAACGCTTTTGACGTGTTTATCGACTGGCTAGACGGTCGCGTAGAAGAGAGGATGAACAATGGTCTTCTCCCTGGTCAGCGACGAGATCTCCTCCAACATTTCATCGAAGCCAAAGATCCTCAAGGTCAACCAGTCGGCAAGCGAGACGTTATGATCGAAGGGGTAAACATCCTAGCCGCAGGTTCTGATACAACAGCCATCAGCATTTTAGCCTGTCTAGGCTATATCCTAACCGACCATGATACAAAAGGTCGCTTAATGGAAGAGATCGATCAGGCTTACCGGGAATTAAATCTAGATGAGGAAGGACGGGAGATTTCCTTCAAGGAAGCGGAGAAATTGCCCTTTCTGTCCGCTGTGATCACGGAAAGCACCCGGCTGCATCCATCTATTCAGTATCAACTTCCCCGCGTTGTGCCGCCGGAAGGATCTCAGATTGGAGAGTATTTCCTTCCACCAGGTTCAGTTTGTGGTGCGAGTGCGAGAGCTGTGAATTGCTCGCGGCAAATCTTTGGTCCGGATGCAGAGGTGTTCCGACCTGAGCGCTGGATTGCCCAAAGTGCAACCGATGAGGCGCGAATCAAGAAGGAGAGATCTTTGTTGATGACGGTGAGTACCCCTTCGGTTTTATATGTCGTGATATTGACGTGTTTTCTAGTTTGGCATGGGTAGTCGTAGCTGCATTGGGAAACATTTGGCAACTGTTGAGATGTACAAGTACATCGCTCAATTCTTCAGACACTTTGATGCTGAGCTTGAGAATGTTGATAGGCCTTGGACGACTAGGACGCAGTGGTTCTCGTTTCATCTTGACTTTCGCGTGGCTATCAAAAGGAGAGAGTATTAGCTAAGCTATTTGCGCTGGTCAGAGCAGGGAAGCGAAGGTTATGAAATTCACGTCCTCAGCCTGTACAGGTTAATCAACACACTTTAGCAATGGTAATGGTTTCCATCAATACAAGCCCCATTTTTTCGTCTTAACTCAATGCGACTTGTGTTCTTGAGACTGTGGCGTGTGTGGCTGATGAACTCTTGAGTAGAGAAGAACACATTGTGGTATGCGCCGTATAATTGTCCAAACAAGGAGGTGCTTGCATGACGATGCCACCTTGGCCCGCTGAATTTTTATGGGGGAAACGCACACCATGATAAGAAACACGTTCGCATGAATGCCCAGCCATTTGTTATTGATCTTAGAAACGATTCATGTCGCCAAGGTCTATATATCGAATAAATATGACGATCAAACTCCAACCCACCCTAGACCTCCACTCCAGAGTCGAAGGAGCAAGTAGGAAAAGATTACCGAGATTGACAAATGACATGTCCAGGGTGGCACAGACAAATACACGTGGAGCAGGATCACCAAGATTAGACCCCTGATGGTAGATGCGCTAATGACTACGTAGCGTTGCCGATCGAGCTATTATCTGACTCCGAAAGTTATGCCATACGACGTGGTACTGGTGCATTTCGAGTCAGAAGACCTTTTCTGATCGACAACTATCATATAGCTGGATACTTTATCATGCAATGGGGTTGTGAGGAATTAAGCTCGGATCTGCACGATGGGTTCGTGCTGGAGGAATTACTCTCCGACGCTTCGAGAGCAATCTCAATTGTTCCTCAACACGTGGGTACTGTACAGAGGGACGTCGGTTACAATGCCCTGTTCAGCTGCATTTATCCAGAGTGTCGGTAAAACAAGATTGAAAATAAACTTTGCCGTACACTATTGGAATTATTGCGTAAAAGATAATGACAAACGATACCATGGGCGAATGAGATGAGGCAAAGAGCATGCTTCCCCTGATCTTGTTTCAGAAGAGACAGCCACAGCCACCAAAACGGTAAAAAGTCGAGTGCCCACCACCGTCGAATGGGTTGGAGACAGTACGTGCCGCAGTTTACCCTGGTAGATTATCAACTAAAAGACTTGGCTTTGACTAGAGTTAGCTGTGGCAGGCCTGCTAATGACAAATGGGGAAGGCCGCGGAACCATGCTAAAAAGATTCCCCAGTACCGAGATATGAGACTTGTGGCGTTGAGAATTTCTTTAGTGGCTGACTGTCGCCCCTGAATTGGGACCAGTTTGATCTGGCACCGACGCCCAAGAAAAGCTTGTCGCAATGGAAGCAGAATTGAAACCGAACCGTCAGCGGTAGTTCAAACCTTCCCAACACACAATTGGAGATTTCTACGGCAACATCCGTGAGACTGTTCTTCTTGTACCCTGAACCTAGTAAACTCAGAAAATCATCATGCATCTTAATGATCCTCTCCAGCTCCCCGGGTAACCACCTGCAAGGATCCTCCGAGGTTAAATGACACCTCCGGCAGAGAATGAACCAAGCTTCGTAATCACCCCAATAAGAGATCGTCGTCCAGACATTATTTACAAGCGAGTGTCAAAGCGCGAGATATACTTTCGCAGATATCGTTCCGCCACGGGGCGCGCCAGGCCGTTTATGGCTGTGCGCCCCGGAGCCACTGTCACCAGTGACTGCAAGCTAACGGCCTGACGTACAGTTTGTATGAGATCGTCGGTCTTGGGAACTGAACTTCCCCTGCATCTCAAGACAATGCGGTTCCACTGTGGCTTGACCTAGAGCAAAACGTGGTTCTCCGGGTACGGATGCAGGTCTTCCATGTCTTCCATGCATGCGTATTAAAACTCACAGAACCCCAGATCTGCATCTCCTGATTCTTTCCTAGGGGTTTTGTTATTCTTGTATCTTTTGTTTTGAGTACACCGTCACTCCTTCAAAATGGCGTCTACAAGTGATCACAAGATCGCTTCCATGGCCATGGGCTTCACGCTCGGCTTTGGTCTACTTACTGTCTGGGAAGCATGGAAACAAACACGCCGCAACAGAAATCCGCTTCGCAGCACATATATTTACATGCTCTGGGGTGAAATCGCTGCGAATCTTGCTATTGCTATCATCGGATGGATTTTCTTGGATGGAATTATCGGCCCGACGTAAGCACTGCGATGTCACTGACGCGATCTGGTTGACTAACGCTTTTTCTAGTGTCCCTGTTCTCTTCTTCATTCTCTTCTTCTGGGTCTGGGAGATCCAGTTGCTTCTTCAGATTATCGTTAACCGAATTTCTATTATTGCGGAACATCGATCTACTATCTTTAAGCTGAAATGGGGCACGGCTATTATTATTACGCTTGTCAATATTGCTGTTTTTGTTATTTGGATTCCTTCGCATACTGTTCCTCCTGCGAGTCAGACGTAAGTTTGGATGCATCGGTCGGGCGTTGAGAAGTGTTGCTGACTGTCGAGTAGATGGGTCAAGGTTAATGATGTCTGGGATCGCATCTCCAAGGTCATCATTCTCATCGTCGACGCCGGACTGAACTGGTATTTCCTCCGAACCGTCAAGAAGAGACTCGTCGAGCAGCACAATTTGAAGAAGTACGAGCCTCTCGTCGGCTTTAACGCCAAGCTCATGATTGTCTCTATCCTCATGGACGTAAGTTGCCTTCCCTCCCTGTTCTGCATTGCACAGACCACTGACATCTTCCAGGCCATGCTCATCGGCCTCATGTGGCTCCCCAACCAAGTCGTTTACATCCAATTCCACCCCGTAGCCTACATGGTCAAGCTCAACATCGAAATGTCCATGGCAAAGCTCATCACACGTCTCGCCAAGGGCGAAAACTCAGACGACTACTACCCCTCCCTTTCCCACTCCGGCCACGGCCGTAGCGGTCACCGAACCGAAGATGCTCCTTGGACAACTGGAGGAAACAACGTGCAGCTTACACATCGATCCAAAGTTGTCGCTGGAGACTCTGATGATGATCTGCCTAACCATGGCCCTGGTATTCATCAGCGAACAGAGTTCCAGGTCACTGTTGAGGATAGCCCCAATAGGAATCCTTTCAAGGGCGGCTCGGATACGGATGAGATTCCTTTGACGCATGGACATCCTAAGCAGGTGGTCATTGAGGAGATTAGCCGTGGTCCTTCTATTTCGAGCAGCAGACGATCATAAGATACCCTTCCAGTTCCTTGAATAGCATATATATTTAATACATCATCTAATACATTCAATCTCTTTCCACCAATCTATCTCGGCCTCTCTCCTCTCCTTAGTCTAGCACTCGAGCCAACACACGCCGTTGTGGACTAATAGCTCACCCGTGGGGCACTTATCACGTCGGCCAACCTTATCAATGTTATCGGCCGGAGTACTAAGACTTGCACTAAAGCCAGGAGAAGCTGGACTAATGCACCTGTCACCGCAACGCCAAGCTGTTGGTGCCTTTCACAATGATCGTAAACCCACACGCCAAAAGGCTGGCGACTGCTCAACGACATGATACCCAGCACGGGTCTCAATCAACTGCGGCAGAGGACTTCTGCCTTTCTTCCTGGATTTTCCCTTCCTTTTCATACGATTCCAGTGGAGTGCAAATTCTATATCGAATCGTGATACAGGGGGACGCTCTTCGTAATGACGGAGTAAATCGTCGTCTGACCATAGAGAGCAAGGGTAAATCACCAAATTCCGGTTGTGATGTGTCTCGGCATCGTTCAGATATTCGCACGCACACCAAACCTCGGCCGATTCCATCTCGTCAGAAGTCAAAAGCACGTCTGGTACAAAATACATCATGATATCAAGATGTGCAGACGACCATGCACTTCCCACTCCTTTAGTGATCTTGGCTCCGAAGTGGTCTTCGACGAGTTCCCTGTCATCTGCACGTGTTACGTCAAGGTTCAGATACACCATGAGGAGATCCAGACCCCATGCAGTCAGCTCCTCAGGTAGACCTTCAACCCTCTCGTCATACGGGCTGAAGGCACTGTATATAGCCCGGGAGGTGGCAGCGAAATGCCAATGTGGAATCCCTGTGTCGGGACAAAAGTCATTCTCAGGCTCTGGCAGCCTTCCCTCAGTAATCTGTGCAAAGATGGCGTCGTAGAGTGTTGCAACATATACCTGCACACTATCCCAGCCTTTCTCTTCAGATAAACTGACTTCGCGAGGCTCTGATATCAACAGGTCAAAGTCAAAGTTTAACTGCACGAACATATGTTGAGTTCTCATAGCCTTGGCGGTCCATTCGTAAAAAAGAAATGATTTGAGAAGCTT
Organism: Fusarium incarnatum; assembly: GCA_004367075.1. NCBI lineage: Eukaryota > Fungi > Ascomycota > Sordariomycetes > Hypocreales > Nectriaceae > Fusarium > Fusarium incarnatum. Next base: position 58,938 of record QGDZ01000054.1, read on the forward strand.
GCGTCGTTCTGACTGCCGAAGCTGGCCTGCGTCCATCCTAGTCATGACCTCCTTTCCTTTGAAAGTAAGATGGCGCTGCGAAGCTCCCATCTGAGGAAGACAAGGATAGCTTTGAATCATATATTTCGATCTGGCTTTGGTGATATAGTCCTCACTGAGCCGTATCAACACGGAGTGGAGTTTATTGAGCGACCAGAAGAGTTGCGACGATTTGTCCCGAGAGGCGATGGGGTCAGGAAGGTCTTTTGCGATCCACTGGCTCACGATTGCCTTCCAGGGCTCGTATTCTTCCTCGATGTAAAGGGGTCCTGCCGATCTTGGGAGCTGTATGATGAATATGGCATCCTGGATCATATCTTTGTCGAAGTCCGAGGCAAGGATGTGCCATATAATTACTGCTTTGTATCTGAGGTAGACTTGAAGCATCCGTCGTGAAGCTCGTATCAGAGCGGATATAGCGGTTTTGGATTCGAGGGATTGAAGGACTTGGAAACATAACTCTGTAGGCAATGCGCCTAAGAGTTCTCTGCCGAGTGCTGAGGCCATGGTCGATGATGTTGCTGAATGTTGGTGGGAGTAAGAGATGTCGAGAGGAACAGAGAAGTGAAACGAAATATTTTATCTCCTGTGCAGAGCTTAGAGCAAGGTAAGAAGTTAGAATTGATCTAGGTTGGAACCAGTCATGATGACTGAAATGTGGAACTTTAATGGGAGAAGCTTTAGACAGAACCATATCGATCATGAAATCCTCACCAAATTGACTCTCGAGACGCCCACTTGGCATGCTTGCATTGAATACTCAAAGCATCTACCGAATTATAGTCTCAAGACTGACGCTGCCTGAAGCTAATTTTGTGTTCAGCATACTTGATTAGCTTGGTATCATTGCGTGCTATTAACCTTGAGGCTATTCCCTCCTGTTTCCACAGCTGGCATAAGAGACGAAATGATTTACTTCCTTTATGCTAAATTAGGCCAGTATTTAGGTTACCTTATCTTGGTCAGTTGACCCTTAGAGAAAAGTCTCCTCATTCCCCTTTTCTCTTGCTGCCTAAATACAAGGTTTTCATCGAGGTATAAAATGATTCCTCGTCCGCTCGCTTGTTTCTGCTCTGTTTCCCCTCGTTCCACCAACAATAACCGAACCACGCAAACCACACATCGGCAACGATGGCATCTTTCAACAAATTTTCTGACTTGCCAGGGGAGATAAGGAATCTAATCTGGTCCTACCTCATCCGAGAAGATCGCCCTGGAGTTCACATTTTTAGTCAATGTGATCAGGCTAAGTTTACGCCTGAAAGCCGATGTATGATATCTTTGGGGGACGTCAGCGCCATCTTCTCCGAACCCCTATCTTCTCGTTACTTCGCAGGCGCCACCACAAACGTATCGACATATCTGATTGACAGTGGTCTTTGGACCGCGTGTAAAGAGTCCAGAAGTATCATGGAGAGTTACTTCCGAAAGTCAGAATGGATCATAGATCAATCACTGTCTGAAGAAGAAACCAAGGTTTGGAGGAATCGGAAGGACGCGCTTTCTGAAGAGGAAAAGCTTCAAGTATCGACAACGGGCAATTACTTTGGGACCCCATTCCACCAACTCACCACCTTCCCTCACCGAGACCTCTTTGTCTTACAAGCCGATTCCCTGGATGATATACAATGGAGGGAGCTTGGCTTCGACTGGGGCTTTGGATATTTCACATTATGGGCTTCCAGCGGCCTCAAGCACATAGGCATCGAGTTCAATCCTGAGTGGTGGGACTCATACGAGGAAGATTGGGATGAGGCTGTCGTCATGACCCTTGACAATGGTGCGTCCGAAGCCTACTGCTCCCCCGTTGATACGATATGGATCATCGACCACGGTCTCAAAAAGATGAAGGAGACTCCCAGTACTAAGGAGATGTCTGCTGAACATAAGCACGAATACCACGAATTCTACGCGAGCGATAGGAAGCTTATCGAGGTTGACCGGAATAACGTCAGGCATTTCATGAATTGGAATCCTGAGGAGTGGGACGAAGAAGGTTTCTCACTCAACAACAGATCTCTTGACTTTGCCGAGCGAGTCGAAGAGGAGATATATGTAGTCGAGGAACTGGATTATAAAACAAAGCTCGGCTGTGGAAGTAGTATCCGTGTCCTTGGCTGGGATGATCTGGATAGTTAGCCCTGGAATCATAAGAGACGGAATACTTTGGTTACTTTATTCAAGCTTAGATGCACTTTAGGCTACTTCACTTTAGTAATTCCCTAATAGATGATAACTCTTCTGTTACACCACATACTTCAAGACATCTGACTTAGCCGGCAGGCACTGCCAGGGTACGGCCAAGAAGGCCGAGGTCGAGAAAGTCTGTAGTAATCTTTTTCGGAGGAGCAAAATACAAGACCATGCAAATATCGTACATTATGACTACTATCTACATGTTGGTAATATCGCTGTTGCTAACCTGCATGCAGATAGTATCTCTGTAAATTCAGAAGAAATGAGACCACAAGCAGCGCAGCAGTGTAGGAGCAAAGACGGCCACCTTGGTCCGAATGAATGTTGCAGTGGGGGGAGCCTTCCTGCAGCATAGAACAAGAAACCCAAGTACACTAAAGCTGACCTAATATCCTCCCGACCTGAGTCCACCCGAGACTTCGTCCACCCGAGACTTCGTCCTCAGGCACTGCCTGGCGCACGGGAGCTACACTCCATCGCACTCGCGCGAGCTGACAAGGGAAGAGCCACCGAGTGCCAGGCTATGGCGGACCAAACCCCTCAATCGTCCCTTCTCTCCGTTCTTTTCTCTTCATCCAATTTTTTATCCTCTCTCCCCCCTCCGAGCGACATCACCACTGTATCGACCTGAACGATCTTGCCTGGATCTACCTCCTGAAAGAGATCGCTCCAGCTATACAAATTGGTAAGCGCTTTATCGACCGCCGTTCGGATTTTTGACAGCTGACACAAGGAGAGAATGTAGTCATCGGCGGAGCGTGCCCTTTCTCCTTTCGATAGCACCTTGCACGCCGAAATCTGCAGTCGAAAACGCGGCCGAGTTACGACGCAAAGGGAGCCACCTTTATGTCCTCCCCTTCTTTACCCGCTCCCTCGTGTCCTTTTTTTCTTTTCCTCGACACTATCAACCACTTTCTGTACGTGATCGCACCCCTGCCATGGAACAGAAAGAAAGTTTCTTCTTTGCCTTTGGGAGATTGAAAACGTTTCTTGCTTGCTTTCTGAACCCTTTACTGACTGTTGGATAGTTGTCGTACCGCACATGTACGTATTCAACCACATCCTCTGCTCATGATCTGGGACGCTGATACGCAGGTTTCCCCAGAAAGCTCTTTTATTCCAAATTTGTAAGTCTACGCCCTTTACAACAATCGGGTTGCAATGGCTAACATATTCGTGATACTTAGTTTTCTCAAACTTTTCTCAAGTAAGTACACCACACGCATTCGATCATCTATTTGAGCGTTTCGCTAACTATCGTGACAAGCCATCATCATCCTCAACGTAAGACCAACTCCCCGTCGCATTGGTTATCAAGCTGGTTGTGTCTCACAGATTGGATAGAATGGCGCCTCCCAAGAAGGCCGTATACACCCAGAACCTGTTCACAACGCCGACAGGTGTACGGAAGACCTCCGACAAGGCCATAAGAAGCTAGCAATGTGTGGGCCCAACACTTTGACTTGGGTCCCAAAGGCCAAGGAGGCCCCCTCAGAGGAGGGGAAGGTACGTGTTCAGTAACAACTTCTTCAATCAGTGTACTGACAGACTCTCTACAAAAGCGCAGCTTTGTACGTTCCCGAGGCCATAGATCATACTCCGCTAACCCAACGGATGTATAGTCGACCATGTCGAACAATTCGGCCGCCAGGGCCGAAGACGTAAGTTAGTTGCCCTACCGAACGATAGTTTCCAGTTTTGGATAGCATGGCTGACTGATAATCTATAGGAGCCCAACAAACGCCCTTTGGGTCCCAGCCTCAGATTGTGGGGGTAAGTTCATGCTATCGCCCTCTTCTTATAGAATAGGTTTCACCAACATCTTCAAGCCCAATTTCTCTGACGTGAGTCTATACATCATGACAGATCAACTGACTGCGATACTGAATCGACTGCTAGCACCCCGATTCGCTCGATTACGCTATCGTCGGAAGGAATACTACGATCGATTGGATGCGACAAGGGTTGGGCACTTTGATGGTTGATTGGACGATCGATGGAGGATTGGGGATCTGCGATCAGGATGCTAAGGATCTAATAACGCTTCCAATACAAGGAGAAGATGAAGTCTTCAACCCAATTTATCCTTTGGTCAATGCTGTGGACAATGACTCGCCTGGGCCCGCTGAACTCTTTACTGACTAGTGTACTTGAGATCGCGTCACTCGTCACGCACATCTCGCTCATTTGGAACGGTGCATTCCGTTTCCAATCCTCTGTCGTGCATATCTCCTTCTTTATCACTTATCCAGCGCTCTTTATCTACTGCGTTCCATCGGAGATCTCATCCCTTGTAGTTCCACGTCCTGTCGACCATTGCTCATTCTCAGTCGGCCATCTCTTGAACTTGCGGGTGCGATATCGCTGTGTCGGTAAAGGAAGAGTCGTCTTTTAAGGCTTAGGATATCATCATAAGACTGTCTGAGTGTTAGTCTAAGCCAACATAAAGTAAACAAGTCCTTTCGTCTCTTATGCTTTTGAAGGCCAATTCTTCTAGTGCCCAACAGGTAGAGATTGGTTCTGGGAAAGACTTACAGCAAAGAAAGGTTCTCGGTTGAGTGACTGAACCCGCGTCCGTTCATAATTCTGCGCATTAGCTCTGTCATGAATTTGTCGCTGATGATAATTGGGTCAGTATATCACATGTCACATGTTGGGATCGCTCTGTGCCGATAAACAGGGGCCACGCCCCGGCGATGTGTCTTATTCTGCTTCTCTACCAATGTCAGTTGCCATGGATCCAAAATGTTGGCACAACTCTTACCTCTCAGACTAGCTAGACCACATTCTCAATAAAAAAAAGGAATTACTGTGAGAATGTCAGCTTTGCACCCTTTCAGCTTGCATAAACGGGGATGTGTACAACATTTGCATCCTCGTCCTCCTCAGCCTTCTTCTCTTCGGCCTTTCTCTTCTTCTCGGCCTCTTTGGCCGCCTTGGCCCGCTGCTTGGCCTCTTCGGCCTCAAGGCGCTTATAGACATTAGTGATTTCGCCCACCATCGTAAAGTCATAGTACATACCTGGTGTCGGAGCTCCCATTGCTAAACAGAAACAATATCAGTCTCGCCACGAAGAAACTGTTGACTATGAGTTGAACTTACGGCGACCTCTTCCAAGTCCGCCTGTCGTCCCTGTTAGATTGAAATCACAATAGATCTGTAGGTATGGCAGTACTCACCTGCGCAAGCGCCTTGGCTCGCTCGGCCATCTTGTGATGGTACTAAAAGTAGTGTTAATCAGTGCCAGTGCCTTGGAAAAGTTGCCAGTAGGACGTACGGGGATTCGGTCCTCCATGTCCTGGCACCACTAAATTCGGTCAGCTTAGAAAGAAGCGGCATAGACAGCAACCTTACAGCGCGCATGGCCTCCTGGTGCTACATTCAACCCCAGTCAGTACCGGTACTGTGACAATTTGAATGGGTGATAGCTTACCTCACGTTCGGTGGCGAACTTCACAGCTATTTTAGCATTGCGGTCAAAAAACTGGTAGGGGATGGATAGACTCACGTCGGAGGCGTTGGGCTGTATTTCATTTGTCAGTGAGGTCCATGATACACAGGACAGTAGGTAGGATATACTTACACGAGGGGGAAGCTACTCAAGAATTAGCGACAAGATTCATTGAAACAGGCTTTGGCTTTTACTTACAGCGTCGTCGTTGTTCATGCTATCGATTCTGTGAGAACCAGCCAGGTCAAAAGCAAATCTGATCGGGAGTTGGCCTTACGTGAAAGATGAGTTGTCTGCCACAAAAGTCAGCGCTTTGTTCAAGTCCTCGCATGTATCGCGTAGTGTACTTACGGTGGAGAAAAGTTGAAAGTTTCTAAGCATCGCAGGTATGTCAGCTATCATCCCTCTGCGGCCGCGTGTATACGTACGGTTGGAAAGTAAAGAGCTATCTGAGAAGGCCTGCGCGTCAGCAACACAGATCGGGAGCGGGAGTTGACGATGGAAACATACGGACGCGGGGCGCTATTCAGTAGTTAGTAAAAGAATCAGAATATACAGAAGTTTCCTTCTTCGTAGAAGGGCTGGGGTTATTTGCTTACCGAGATGTGATGATGGTGTTGAGGAGAAGAGAAGAGGAGAAGCGAGAAGAAAAAGAGGAGGGGGTATTTTACTGTGCAGCGGCATGTGCGCGTCGATTACACGTCCGGCGTTAGGCACACAAGCGCGTTACAGCATCGCAACGCATTACAATCATAGCTCTCGAGTCACGGTCCTAGTAATAATACCCTCGAGTGGCATATGCCGTCTCTTACTATCATGATCTCGTTCCAAGCCAGATGTTCTACTACCATTGAACCTTTATCAAGAATCATAATGATTGCCTTCTCATCCGCAGCATGATAGAAAGGGTCTCATATATGCTTAAATTGACATGCACGACCATGAGGATATTTCTGTGCCTTCATCTATCTAGGAAACCTTTGTCCACGAGGTGTACATGTTAGGAGTTTGGAGTTAGAAGGTGCTGGCTTGAGCATGAATGAAGAGTTTGCTTCCTCACTTCAAGTAGACAATGAAACCCAGGAACTAGTCACTAAATCATTGCATTAGACTCATTGATCTATCTCGACTTTTGTATGCCGTAAGGCCTTCATCTCTGCCCAGTTCCTCATGAGATGTAGCGGCAATTCCCACCGCGTTTTCCTTGTCCTCGAAGCCAGCCCAAATCAAGATATCCCGGTGGCACAACCGTACTTAATTACATGAGCTTAGCCTTGCTCTGTTTAGCCTCCTGCAGCTTCTCCTTGGACCACTCCTCAATGTCTCGACCACCCAAAAGTTCTTCAATGAAGTCGACCAGCTTAGGTCCCATGGCGACGAGACGGCGGAGAATGTTGATGTCGCGTTCATCCTTCTCCTGAGATTCCTTCTTCTCTTCCAACTCAATGAGTAGGTCGGACAGGGCAGCAGCTTGGGCCTCTGTCATCTTGATTTCGGCGACCTTGTCAGCCAGACGTTGCTTCTTGGTCTCAATGTCGAGATTTCCGGCATCGAGTTCTTGAGAAACTCGGAGAGCCTTTGCCTTTGCCGCAGCTTCGTTTTCATCTGAGTTCTCGGAAGGATAGAGGCGTGTTTGGCGGAGTGCCTTGATATTGACGGTGTACTCTGCCTCCGTGCGTTTCATTTCTTTCTGTGCCTCAGCGATCTCAGCCTCGATTTGCTCCTTGACAGCGGTCTCGTGCAGGATCTCCTGGACGCGTTCACGATGACGGAGACGAGTAGATTCGATCTCATCTTTGGTGCGTCGAATAGTGATTCCGGCGCTGGTCAATTGACCCTTCAGGTAGAGGTCGTGGGCCTCTTGGGCTTCCTCGAGCGATCTGAACTAGTTGGTGTCAGTAACACTATAGCCTATAGCTAAAGATCATGTTGCACTTACAGAAACGCCATCAAAGGGGGACTCTTCCGCACGGCCGCTTTCTCCAACCGGCGTCTGCAGTCCGGTATGGATGTTGGAATGCGAGGTGGGCTGGCCAATGCTTGCGAAGCCCTGTGTAGCGATCTGGTCCGCCTCGTCACCTACGACGGTGATGGACTCACTAGCCGGCTTACGCTGGAGCCCGCTGATGTTGACCATCAGTCTCTTCTTTGCCATCAGGGCATTCTTGTTCGGGTCATTCTTGCCAGTGGCACTCGAAGAAGCTTGTTCGTTTGATACAGCTTCGTTGTCATCGCTGGCCTGAATAGTCTCGGAGGTACGCGAACGACTGTATGCAACGCGGGACCGGCTAGCTACAATGTGTAGTCAATATCTTAGAGCTGCTGTAATTGCTGTACCGTATGTACTTACCCAATGATGATCGTGGAAGACTGGGAAGAGCGCCGCCTCGACGGGCAAGACGCTGAGCACGGAAACGGAAAGAACTTTGGCCTTGGCCTTGACCAGCCAGCCAATCAGTAGCTTGCTTGATGGTCTTGTTGCTCAAAACGCAGCGGTACTTCTGCATAGGGTGCTCGGCAGATCTATCAAAGAGATAGTTGACCAAGTCGTTGAGGGTCGTAGAAGTGCGTGGCAGATCATTCTTGATGAGCCGGTAGAAGCGCTCGACAAGAGTCTGGTTCCAGCGGTTAGGTTCAAAATACTCAACGAGCTCCCAAGGCCATTCATTCGTCAGCTCGTGGAAGCGACGGAAGGCGGTAATAGTAGGTTTGGAGTATTCGTTGTAGGGACTAGGGACGGAAAGGGAGGGCATCTTGACTGAGGTGGTGATGATAGGTTGTGAAGGAGTGTGAAAGTGTTTGAATGGTGGAGTTTTTGAAAGGGACAATAGACGCGTTGACGTGTCAAGGGATTTGAAGGAAAGTAGAAAGGGAAGTCGCGTCGGAACTTGGAAGCAGAGGTTGCCTTTTGGCAGGTGCGGCAGACGCTGGCAGTGCGAGACCAGAAGGTGGCAGTGGAGCCTCAGGCCGGTCGGTGTTAGGAACTCTGGTCTAAAGAAAAACATAACCTTAGACGAAATTATTTGGTTATGGAATTGCGTGTCCCTAATCCTTAGACCATTTCTCTAATCTTACGCTGCGAGGTGGCAGAATGCGACCTTAGAAACCTGGTCGACAGGCCACTCCTTCCTTATGGCTGAATGAGACCGACAAGCTTCAATCACGTATTCACAGTGGCTTCATTTAAATATGTTATACTCGTGATTTGTTCTCTTTTTCATTCTTCTATCTTGCTTGCAAAATATAGTCCTCTGTGTTGTCATCTTTTGAACTGTCTGCTATCCTGATTATCAACTATTCCTCTTTGGATCACCCACAGAGGTTGGTTTCAAAGGCAATTCTGGGCAACCCGTATTCGACATCCTCTAGTACCTATATAGCCCTTTGTATCAAGTTGACTTCTCATTGTATGTTGTTGGTGAGGTGGTTGGCTGTGCCTGGTTCACTCAGAAGTCTGCCTTCAAGACCATTCCCTACGGTTGCACATTGCCAGTCAAATTGAAATAATCTTGTTTGCCATGGCTCCTTGCAGAGGAGGTTGTAAATTCTTTATTTCTTCTTTGTTCGTGAAGTTTGGTATCGTATTGAAGAACAAGGGTATCTCTGAACAGCAAAGCTAGGATAAGTTTTCTCTCTAAAGTATCATCAATAGCGACCTCCAGTAGGTCAAGTCTCAGTAAAGTCAGGTGTGCAAATTGCATCAGCCACTGAACTCTAATAACAATAAACATAAATTTCACAACAGCTGCCTAGCTGTGCGCAAGGCAACTTCTTCCTCCTTCATCTTCAACCAACCCGACACAACAATTGGTATCGTATTGTTACCTAATTATTCGCCATTCACTCCCAGTTCCACGTTCTCAGCATCAAAGAAGGTTGAGCTCTTTGACCATGTTCCCTTGATCCTCTACTTTTCCTGTTCTATCTATTTGAACCATCTTCTAATTCGACCCCGTTGTTTCCTGTACCATCTCGAATCCTTCCCTTCGTCATATGGCGTTTCAAGAACATGGTCAGCCACCTTTATAGCGGCAGCTGTAGCGCCGCCAACGACGACGACCTGCTTCGCCAAGTCCCCTTCCTCCTGTTCCCAACCTAGACTCTTTGTTTGATCTGTGCCAGTCGCAGTCTCGGCAATGTTTGTCCACCTGTTAGCGATGGCCGTCGAATTCTGGAACAGACCATGACTCATGCGATTCTCCTTATCCCAGATGCTGGCAGACAAGGAGTTAAGCGGGGAGAATACAGAACTCGTGTGGTTCGCGATATAAGCCCCCGCCTGGTTGAACCATTCAGTAACGGCTTTTGATCCGGTAGCAAAGTCGTCTTGGCCAAGAGTGATGGCTGTGCTCCCGAACTTTGTGATTGCTCCTTCCATCAGTCCCTTGGCTATAACGCGCTTCTTGATCGTGATGCCAGCGTTACGCAAGGCGGTTTTGAGTTCATGGAGTTTGAAAGCGTTGGAGCAAAGGCTGACGATGTTGACGCCGCAAGACAGCAGCATGTGAGGCATTTTGATTGAGAGAATTCCTGATATAAAGGCCCCGAGACTGTCCCGACTAACTCCACGGACTAATTGTCGCATTTGAAGGTCCAGATCCTCTTGGGACTGGCCTTTCAGCTGAAGAGGGGCCATCTTGGATTCGATATTGTCGAACGATGGTGGTATAGTGTTGAGTAGATGGGTTTATTGCTTCTCGTCCCTGGTTCTCAGATCAAGATTGGCGCACAACGCAGTTTATATCTTAGGTAGTGACGACTGATGGGCTCAGTCAATCTGCCTTGACTGCACAAATGCTCAACCAGTTCGCCACCAACTCGTTCATTTGATTCCAAATGTGACCAGTACTGTATTTGAGGCTCTGTCATGATCCTCATCGTTGGGGGCGAGCCTTATAGCAAAGTGTTTCTTTCTGAGGCTGAGTTGTGGGATACGGACAACGGAGCATACCTTCCCGATGCCTTATGACTATGTTAGTGGTTGCACAACATGGCCCCCAACCACTTAAACTGCTTCAACACAATTTGAGTCTTACGTTTTAACATTCATAATAAAGTGGCATTTACTGCAGATAAAGATTCCGCCCCATCCGCGGTTGATACGCGGACTTACAGCTCAAAGCTGAGTGAGATTGGCTGAGCAGCCACGCAATCAGAGACAAACATCTTCCTCGTTATTGGCTCGGATCATTCGCTCAGATGGATTTGGGGTTGAAACTGATGAACTCTGCCTAGTACCGCCACGGCGGATGATGCAGAACGTAGAGTTGAAGGGCTGGTCCGGTCGGAAATATTTCTAGAATATTTCTCAAAGCCGAGAAAGGAAGCTAAACTTGGTCATGGAGCTTTCTGAAACAGCTTAAGTGAGATACCATGGTAGAGTGCTGACGCTGTTCACGCCACCATGTGCCATATGCTTATCTGGGTTAAATCCATCAGTACTTAATAGTTTTTCTTTTATAAAATAACAATTTAGATGGGCTGTGTTTCTCGCAGGAGACCAATATGGGCTGAGCTTTAGTGACAGTCATCACCGCAGCCTCCGGAAGTATCTTGCTCAATCAATGACTGTCGCCGGATGCAGACGACCATTACACTGTTATCCCGTCGATAGCCCTCTGAAAAGATAACATCACATGTCAAAAGAATATCAAGACTGGGCGATTAGAGTAGCTTCGGGGGATTGTAGCCTGGGGGGCTTGAACCCGACATGAGCAAGTAACTATTGCCAATAGAATTCTTATGGCTGAGGGTCTGAAATGGAAGAAGACAGATTTGACGTAGCCTACTGGGCAAAGACTATCTTCTACGCGACAATAGCGTTTTGGATGCTGATCTAATTCCACATGAAGTAACCAGCTTGTCTCTTTGATGCTTTCGATGGTTCAACGCCGGCTTTCATCATCTGCTCTGCGCACTCATTGCATCGCGATACCCTCACTCTACACATCTACCCGGTAACAAACCACCTCCAAACACGTTCCCGAAACACCGGACAAAGTCTCCGGCAAATACTGCAGATCTTCAACACAGTATCGTCATGTCACCTACGCAATACCTATTAAGGTAACCCGGACCCAACGTTCAAAGGAACGGGGAAACACGTTACGTACGGAGGATCCGTTCATTACCGACAAACGACGTCACTCTCCAGGTGTCACGATAATCTGGGGCTCCAGATGGGTCCTGATGTAATGGAGCCTCATTTTATGGGGATGGCGACAGAAACATCGACGATCAGAATGGAGATTCTCCAAACCGGATTTATTTGCGGGGAATAAAGCAGAATCTCCAATCGATCGACCGCGGGGAATAGTGGCGTCAATAATTTTTACAGAGGTTAATTGATGGGATGGTTTGGCGGGGGAATACTCGTTCATACAGGCAAAGGACCATTGAAATACTGTCATGAAGAAAGGTCAAAATGCGACCGTACGATGTTCGTTGATGGCGATTCTCAAGGGTAATCCGTCATTGAGGGAAATGCTTTGACGGTTCAATAAGTTGGAGTTCATCGCAATTAAAAACACCATCACATGGAGAGAATATAGTCAAAATATGATCATAAATTGTTCATTAATTAAAAGTAATTACCAAGGAAATTCCATAACTCCTTGTCCCGAGAATGCCCAATCCTGCATCTATGCGCCGTGCTTTTGTAACACAATGTCCAATGCCTGGGAATCTTCTATATGCTACACATGCCATGTCTTAAAACAAAAGAAAACCACATCTGTTCCATTTTTATTCGTCGCGCGACTTGCTGTAAGAGCCAGTACTGCCGAGACCGTTCACGTCAACGTCGAGACCACCGACGCGGGCGGGGCGCTGTTGGCTGTAGTCAATAGCGCGGGCGGGCATGCGCTCCTCCTGGGACTCCTGGACGGGCGCGTTGCTCTGCTGCTCGAGACCCATGGAGGCGAGGAACTTGATGGCGTCGGCCTTCTCCTCAGCCTTGCGGGCCTTGCTCCATTGGAGCTCGGTGGAAGCGATGTCGATGACGCGGGGGAGAGCCTCGAGAGCCTTCTTGGAGTCGAGGAAGGAGAGACGGGTGCGGCGGGCGATGATGTCGGCGACGGTGCAGGCGGACTCGGCGCGGATACCGTGAGCGACCTCAGCCTCGAGGTAGGGAAGGCCAGAGACGAGACGGGTGTTAAGAGCGGGGTTGTGGGCGAGAAGAGTCCAGGCGCGGTCACCGTAGTTATGAGCGAGGTGGTCAGCGACGTCCGCGTCGATGGGATACATCTCCATCAATTGAGAGGCCAGAGAGGTAGAGTATCCGTGAGCGCCGATGAGAGGAATGTTGCGGGTGCAGCAGACACCAGAGGTGGTGAAGCCGGCAGCGTTGGCACCGCTGATGTCGGGGAGAGCGACAGCCTGGGGCTTGAGGTCGAAGAGCTTGATGGCCTCGTTGACGGTGTCCTCGGCCATCTCACGGTATGTAGTCCACTTGCCACCGGCGCAGGTGAGGAGACCGGAGGGAGAGGTGGTGATGAGGTGGTTTCGGACGAGCGACTCGGTGTTCTTGGCGTTGGGGTTCTTGACGAGAGGTCGGATGCCTGTAAATGTTAGTATTGCGGCAGATCAATTGATTGAGTGTTTACTTACCAGACCAGGCAGCCTGGACGTCCTTGCGGGAAAGAGCGGAGTCGGGGTTCAGAAGCTTAGAGACCTCACGGAGAATGAAGTCAACATCGTTCTGCTGAGCAACGGGAGCGCGCTCGACCTCGCACTGGTTGTCGGTGGTACCGGCGAGAGTGAATCCCTGCCAGGGAAGGACGAAGATGACACGGCCGTCAGAAGTAGCAGCGTCGAGAAGACCGATACCGTTGGGGCAGATGTCCTTGGGAAGCATAACGTGCACACCGGAAGCGGGAGCGACAATGGGCTTGCGAGAGGGGTCGTCCATTTGGTGAATGGCGTCCGTGAAGGGACCAGTAGCGTTGACAACACCCTTGGCGCGGACCTTGAAGGGCTCAGCGTTGGCGGAGTCGCCGTTCTTGGAAGCAAGGACATCGCGAACTGTAGCGCCGTTAATCTTGCCGCTGGCATCCTTCTCGAGACCGGTGACCTCAACGTGGTTGAGGACGGTACCGCCGTAGTGCGCAGCAGTCATGGCAAGAGCGACGTTCATACGGGAGTCGTTGTGCTGACCATCGTAGTAGACGAGAGCACCAACCATGTTCTCCTTGCGAAGCTTGGGGAAAGCCTCGAGAGCCTTGTTCTTGCTCATGTAGTAAGAGCTCTCAAGACCCTGGGAGCCAGCGAGAAGATCGTAAGCCTTGGTACCAGCCCAGAAGTAAGGCGCCTCCCACCACTTCTGCAGAGGCAGAAGAATGGGCAGCGAGCTGGACAGATGGGGGGCAATGTTGAGGAAAGTCTTGCGCTCGCGGAGAGCCTCCATGACGAGCTGCAATTGACCGTAGTCAAGGTTCCAAACAGCCTTTTCTAGATATCGAACGCCACCGTGGACGAGCTTGGTGCTCTTGGAGCTTGTACCGGAGGAGAAGTCATCGCGCTCGACGAGGGCGACCTTGAGGCCTCGAGTAATTGCGTCGATAGCAATACCAGTTCCTGTAGCACCACCGCCGATGACGAGAAGATCGTACTCTGTATCCTTATCGGGCTGGCCGCTGCGACGCAGCTCAGCGAGGGCTTCGGCTCGGGCTTTTGTTGCGCTGAATGTGGGAGGGACGATGCGTCCTGTCGAGTCGCGCTTGAGAGGAACGAGGGGCTTGTCGACGACGTGAGTCTTGTTGCGGGTGGCGTAGTAACCGCCTCCGACAGCGAGTGTCGTTGTGGCCGCAGCTGCGAGGAGCAGAGGGCGCTTCATCGACCGTAATCTTTGTTGCATCTTGTGTGTGTGTGTATGTGAATGTGAGGTTTGGGGGTTTGTCGCAATTAAGGTGGGCGACCGTTTGAGGGGGAGGAGAAAAGAAGTTGGAGAAAGACTGGAGATTGAAGTCTGGGGGAACAAAGATAAAGTCAAGGACCAGCGGACAAAGGAAGTGATTCAAAGGATGTTTATAAGAGTGTATAGATGACGATCGCGGAGGATGTGCCCATAAATTAGGTGGAGTTGGAAATGGGTCAGTTTACTCGAGACTGATATCATGGACACTTTAACAAGTTTTTTTTTTATTCCTCATGAGAGAATTAGCCCCAAAGTTTGGGGGTTGACTCAGTGCACTGTAGGAGCACAGCTGCAGAATTAGGCTATGCAAACGCCCTGGAATGGCCGAACCCAAGCGACTGACCAATTTACCCTGCGAGTAAAAAAAGAAACTTTACGGGCTCATCTGACCTGATTCTGACCCGCAGACAGAGACAGTAACTGTGCAATAAACGTCGCGAACTGCGTCGCATGGCCTGAATGGGAAATCCGGATGGCCCTGAGGCTCATTCAAGGTGCAAGCCGCGTATGCGCTTCGGGGTGGGAAACCCGAGTTCGCTGACGTCGACATCGAGATTTTACCCCTGGGCTTATGCAGCTCGGTATGCAAAGCCCGAGTCTTACGCCGAGACTGGTAGAAATTGGGTTAGTGGGTGACGGATCATTGATTGTCCCGTCCGGCGGGTCAGTCCGATCCGGAGGTTGCTCCTGCGAGTTTAATCATCCGCCCCCACCCCCAGGAGGGGAAACCCCGACTTCGGGGGTGCGTAAGAATGATGCACATGTTGCCGTAGTTCAGCAGAATAGTACGGTCATTTCGCCCCTTGAAATTGCATGTTGTTTCTTGTCATATTTTGTCACATCTGAGCCGAGCTGTTCATCTTTCTGTCACCCCGCAGCCGGAGATGTCAACTTTGGGGAAACCGTGAAAGTTCAATAAGTCACGGCTGAGCATTTGGCTAAAAGAAAGACGAGTCTCGCCCTGCGGGAATTACAAAAAATGCATTTGTTCAAAAGAAATCCATCTCAGCCATGCGATTTTGATCTTTGTGGCTTGAGAGGCACGGTCAATTTTCCACTAATTACGTGGTGAAGGTTGCTTTATGGTGCTATCACTGGTGGATTTTGTTGCACAACATTTCGAGCTGACAATACATCAATACTCGCGACCAAGCACCCCCAAACTTCAGCCAACGGTCAAATTGATCAGTTATCTCCTGAGCAAAAAGCTTTGAGTCTTTTCATGGTGTTTTTACGTTTGCGACAATTACGATGCCGTTGATATGGGCGATGACGTTGAGGATGATTGAAGGTATAGGGTTGGCGGAGCGAACTTGGTTAGTCTGCCTTTTCAGCTCACTGCACCGACCACTCGCAGGAGATCAGTCACAGACACCATCGCCCTTCACTTCAGAGAGCGTCCTCTTTCTTGCAATTGGCTAACTGGTGCGCAAACACAGACAACACAATCGATATCCCGTCTTACCCCACCAGTCATCTCATCGTCACCGTTTGCGAGTCACAATCATGTTTGGGAGCATCTCGAATGATAGCATGAGCTTCTTCTCTACTCTTTCGACTACTTCTTATCATAACGCCACCACTCCGCAAAAACGGCAAACATGACGAAAAGCAATAACACACGACAAGACCCGTTATGCTAAGTTGATGCTGCACATTTGCTGTATCCAAGCTGGGTCATGTCACATCACCCCGTTCTGATACGGTTTTCAAATTCGACAACCCCAGCGAATACCTCGTCTTCACCACGAAAGCGCTCGATCAATTGAACATGAAATTTATACTGGAGAGTTTGCGCTGTATGTGTTAGACCACGTCGAGCGACGAGGGCTTACGAGACGGGGAAGACCCATGCCAGGTGTGTTGATGGGACTGGGTCCAGTATAGATGAAGACATCATACAGGAGACCACCGAAAGCACAGCCCAGGAATGGAGCGACCATAGGAATCTGGATATCACTGTCAGTCGAAATTCTCAATTCACGATACGAACAAAGACTTACCCAGAAATAGTACCCGCCAGCAGACCACACTTCACTGCCGTATCCGAGCATGTACGAAACCAAACGAGGACCGAAATCACGAGCCAAGTTAATGGCATAGCCAGTCTCCCAACCGAAGCAAGCACCGATACCGAAGATCAAGAAGAACAGACCAAGCGGCATCAATGGACCAGCACCAATGTTGGCGCTATCGGCCATGGCAAAAATGACGAACTGTAGAATCGTACTGGCGATGAACTCGGAGAAGAACATGCCAGTGCGTGTCATGAACTCTGCAGGATACGTGCAGAAGATTCCAGCAGTTGCGTTCTCGCCAATGACGGTACGAACACCGACACCTTCATACGCATCAATGGCAGACTTGTAGTTGCCATATACGATGAATGCGGCGGCCATGGCTCCAAGAACTTGGGCGACCATGTAAATGGGAAACTTGCGCCAGGGGTGACCTCTGAACAAGCAATTGGCAAGTGTCACGGCTGGGTTCAAGTGACCGCCTGATTTACCTCCGACATACACTCCAAGCATGACACCGAGTCTAAGTCCATGTCAGTGATGAGCTCGATTACATTGACGACAACGTTGACTTACCCCCATCCCCATGAGATACTCTGGTAATCACCCTTTGTGCCACGGCTGAGCACAACTTGTGCAACGACACCATCACCAAAGAGGAGGAGTGTGAAGGTACCAAAGAACTCCGAAAAGGCATCCTGGCAGTACTCCCTCATCCTACTCCAAGCATACTGCTCAGGTGGGGGAGGAATCGTGGGCGCCTCACTGGTCCCCTCACTGTACTTCTCAGTCTGGCTCATTTCGACTTTTGTTGGAATGGAAGACTTGTGCACTGAAGACTCAGAGATGGAGTCGTGAATGGTATCGATGGGCATCTTGGGGAGAACAAAAGAAGATGAGGTTGCAGAGGGGAGGAAAGATGGATGGGATGAAGGATTGTTGGCAACAGGATGCAGGACAGACAGGTTACAGTCAAGATTGGCGGGCGTCATCCACTTGGCTCGGCATTGCTGGGGATCACGTTACAATTTATGGTCAGCAAACGAGAGGATGCATACAGAGGTGGTGCTTTTGCCCCTCGTTCTCTTTACGGCCAAGACGACCTGTCTCTCGGTGATGGAAAACACCAACGTACGTCGATTTACCGAAGATGCGAACGCCTTTCCCGTCTATGTCGAAGCTTGCAAGCATGCTGATCCCACCTGGATTTGGAACGAGACTATTTCGGGGACATGATGAGAGGGGATGAGGGACAAATGGTCAGCGAGTACTTCCGATGCAATCGAACCATGGCATAGCAACGGGGCCAAGATGGCGTTCAGGAGGAAACTCTACTGCATTTCGGTCATGCGCAAAGGAGACTTTTCTCCAACCATGTCGCTCGGCGGCGCACGACCGAAAAGAACCAACAGACAACGCCGTGGGATATCCAACACCGAGATAATTTGTTCTCATCAGGTTGCTTACACCGAAGGCCTGGGACTGAAGAAGAGGGGCAGAACGGTCGAGACTGGTGCGGTTCTCTTTCTCCACTACATCAAAGCAACCCCAGACTGTTGAAGAAGAGAGGGAAAGGATTGGCGCTTCTCCGGATTGACCGAGGTTAAGTGGTTGGCTGCTCAGAATTAAGGTATGGTCAAAGTTATATTGACCCGCATATACGCGACGAAGGTGACAAGCGGATCCGAATCAAGCTTCTGGAACATGGGATTGCGCTTCCCCTAGTGCACTGCGGGGAAATGCAACAGTCTCACCCAACCCCCCTGTCGAAAGTATAGATACATGAGGCAGGTATCTTACGCTTATGAGATCCCGATGGACTGCGCCTTTGTCTTGTGACATGGGCCTGTAATTCGGTATTCCCCAAGCCGAGGCCTTTTTAGCTTACGGACTCGAAGAGGAAAGTGTTGTTGGTTGTGTGTTACGAACAAGGATGGATATTACAAGGGTGTGGCCTGTGTGTGAGCGAAGGATTCGAAATGTACTCATTCTCATCTTGGGTCTGACAAGCCACTTGGGAACCCCGCAGCTGGGCAATCTCTTGGGGGAAGAGGGGAGACCAGGGGGATGTGGGAAACGGTTTCCCGAGATGCACTTTGAACCCGAAATGCACTTGTACTTGCACGAGAGATTCGGTGTTTGTAGTCGTTTAGACACCGAGGTAGGTCAGATACTTAAGACCAACAATTTACCAAGACCCGTTGCGCCTGTCCCGAGATGCAGTTGCAGCGAAACTTTATAAGGCGATCGTTCACGTCAAGATTCAATTTGTCACTGTTGCATTTTTGCCTTTCCCCATCCGAACACTCTTTCTCCACACAATCTTCACCTCGTTACCGTCGCCGCAGCACAATGCCTCTCCTCAACGGCAAGCCCAACCCTACCTTTATTGGTGCTATTGATCAGGGTACTACGAGCTCACGCTTCCTGATCTTTGACACCAGTGGCGATGTTGTCGCTACGCATCAGCTTGAGTTTAAGCAGTACTATCCTCATCCTGGGTAAGTCAAATCCAATGCTTACTATTGAATGATTATTGATGGTGTATTCAGATGGCATGAGCATGATCCTGAGGAGTTGGTGAGCTCTGTTGAGCAGTGCATCGACGGCGCCGTTGAATCTTTCGAGAGTCAAGGCCACTCAAGAGATCAGATCAAGACCGTTGGTATCACAAACCAGCGCGAGACTACAGTTGTCTGGGACAAGACAACCGGCAAAGCTCTGCACAACGCCATCGTCTGGACAGACACCCGCTCAAAAGATCTCGTGCGCCGTCTCAAGCGCCGTCTCGGCTCCAGCGAGCTTATCGCGCGCTGTGGTATTCCCCTCTCCACATACCCATCCGTCAGCAAGCTTCTCTGGCTGCTGCAAAACATTCCCGAAGTCAAAGATGCGTACGAGCGCGGCGTTTTGGCTTTTGGAACTGTGGACACGTGGTTGACGTACAAGCTCAACGGTGCCACAGACCGTGACATCTACGTTTCTGATCCGTCAAACGCATCGAGAACCATGTTTATGAATCTTGAGACGCTTCAGTATGACGAGGATATTCTTGACTGGTTCAGAGTCGATGATTCCAAGATTACGCTGCCAAGGATCGTGCGTTCGTCTGATAGCAAGGCGTATGGTTCTCTGGCTGGTACGTCGCTCAAGGGAGTCAAGATCACCGGATGTCTGGGCGACCAGTCTGCAGCGTTGGTCGGACAAAAGGCGTTTACCCCCGGTCTCGCCAAGAACACGTACGGCACAGGCTGTTTCCTGCTCTACAACGTAGGCGCAAAGCCTGTGATCTCATCGCACGGTCTTTTGACGACTGTCGCATTCGACTTTGGCGAGGGCAACACCATGTACGCACTAGAAGGCAGCATCGCAGTCGCGGGCTCCAGCGTCAAGTTTCTGGTTGACAATTTCGGCTTCATCGAGTCATCCGCCAAGCTGAGCGCTCTGGCGGAGACGGTGGAGGACAATGGTGGGTGCACCTTTGTTACGGCCTTTAGCGGCCTGTTTGCGCCGTACTGGATTGACGATGCGCGAGGCACCATTTTTGGTATCACGGCGTACACGCAGCGAGGACATGTTGCGAGGGCTACGCTTGAAGCGACGTGTTTCCAGACCAAGGCGATTCTCGACTCGATGGAGAAGGACAGCGGACATGCTTTGACCGAGCTTGCTGTTGATGGCGGCATGTGCAATTCGGATCTCATCATGCAGGTACGTAACCATCACCAGACCACGATCCATGTGCGACACTTTGCTAAACCTTGAACAGACCCAGTCAGATCTCATTGGAATCCCAGTAAACCGCCCCGCCATGCGCGAGACAACAGCTCTAGGCGCCGCCATCGCAGCGGGTTTCGCCGTTGGAATCTGGAAGAGCTTTGATGACTTGAAGGATGTCAACACTCAAGGTCG
This sequence comes from Fusarium incarnatum, assembly GCA_004367075.1. Classification (NCBI taxonomy): domain Eukaryota; kingdom Fungi; phylum Ascomycota; class Sordariomycetes; order Hypocreales; family Nectriaceae; genus Fusarium; species Fusarium incarnatum. Next base: position 79,468 of record QGDZ01000054.1, read on the forward strand.
TACCATCTTCAAGCCGCAGATCGCCAAGGAGGAGGCGAGCCAGCGGTTTAGTCGTTGGACCAAGGCCGTTGAGATGTCCAAGGGCTGGGCCAACGAGTAAACGTAATCCAGAAGTGGTAATGAAAGAGGACAAGTTCAAGTTTGCTTTTGTTGGTTGTATGTACTAGTACTTGTTTGATAGCTTGCATGGATTTTTATTCTGCTGCCTGGAACCAGGATGTGTAGGGCTACTAAAGGGGACATAAGCTGATGTTGGCTGAGCTTACCTTGTGTGATAAAATAAGATGCTGGTCTTAAACCCCGGCAAGTGAATGAGTTATTTTGTCTTTAAGGGTTTGAATGGAACACTTGACTGCTTCTAGACACACACTAGCCTCCAGATCATCGTATCATTCGCGGCTCCGCAGTGTTATTTCCGAAGGAGGGGTTCAAGCTACTGTACATGTCTCCCCCTCACATCCCACTCACAAGCCATGCAGATGGGTGGCAGAAGAATTATCCTCTAAAGCGTAGGTTGCTAAAATAAAGTAGCCTAAGTGCTAGTCTAAGCTAGCATAAAGTGATTTAATAATTTCGTCTCTTATGCCCCCCTCACATCTCACCCACAACCCATGTTGTTGTAGTGAGTTTCGGTTGGTCCCGTCACCCCTTGGCCTCTGTCATGGGTCAAGGATTGAAACGTTTCCTTTCTGCAAACTCCTGCAACGCCGGGTAATCCGGGGACACAAGAACGCGTGTGTGCCGAGACATCACATGTGCAGTGTTAACCATAGATAGAAGGTCTTTTGTTTGTTATATGCATGACATGCGAGGATCCAGCACTTAACTTTGGCATCTCGACTTGGCTTTCGCAGGGATTCTTGTGTGGGATTTCGGATGTTTGTTCTGATGTAGAAATGCTCCTTGTAAGATTGAGATTGGGTTGTAGTCGTATTCTCACAATTGAATGGGTTACAATTGACTTTTCGGCATCTTCATTCTCTAGGTGCGCATATTTGCCGATCTTCATTGCCCCTCATTTTCCCGTCTTAGCAAATCATTTCTCATCCTTCTCCACTCCACTCAATTTCTTCTTCCCTCTCCACTTCGGTGTTACTTTTATCGCCCGCATCTTATTTCAATCCAACGCTCTCCATTCAGGGAAATCAACGCCGGACTAGAGGGGAAAAGTTTGAACTGCAAGGGGACCCAGTAGCTTATCTCTCTCTTCCCCAGACCCTCTTCTTTCCCATTGTTTGGTGCTGGGAACAGTGGAGAGCACGCGCTGATCACTCCATGACTTCCATCAGCGGACCCTCCCTGGCAGAGGAGGAAGCCACTTCGACGTTGAGCGGTTCTAGCGGTGATGAGTCGAGGTCCAAGAAGCGGAGGAGGGAGAAGCATCAAAAGATATCGTATGTTTTTACTCAACTCAATACATCTTCATTTCTAAAGTATGGCTAGGTGTGAAATGTGCAAGACGCGCAAGGTGAAATGCGACCGCGCTGAACCTGCCTGTTCGTGGTGTGCGCGACATAATAAAGCTTGTGTCTATCTTGAACGTCAGAAGCCAGGGGCTGCAAGGAATGGGTTTAGTATTGAGCTTGAGGCAAAGGTCAACAGGATTGATGCGTTGCTTCAAGCACTGGGTAGGAGAGTGGAAGAACATATTGTTCAAGATCATTCGCCTGTTGTGTCGCCGGGCGGGAATGTCAATGGGTATGGCTCGACGATTGATAGTCGGATTACGCCGGCGACGCTACCGAGGCAGTCGTCGTTCTCGCAGGCCAAGTCACCGGCTGTTACGAGTCCGTGGCAGGTCAACAATAGTCAAAATGGCGGTCCACCACAGACTCAACAGCATGGGGCCAGTGCAGGAACACCAGCTCAGACGAATATTCCAACGCCATCAGCTATACCGCGAAATCCATCTGTCCAGTCATACACCATCGATCTACCACCGCACGACATCATCTATAGTCTAGTGGATCTCTACTTCAAGCACTGCGGAACATGGTGTCCTATCCTCGAGCGCAAAACCATCTTCGCTACCTTCTTCGGCTCAACGTCCATGGAAGAACCTGATCGGATATTACTCTATGCCATCGTAGCAACCACATTGCGCTTCCTCAAGGACCCCAGACTATCTCCTGAGATGAGCGCATACTACCACTCAGTCGCCAAACACACAGTCCAACTTTACGCAATGGAACATACCACCGTTCCTGCACTGAGAGCTCTCGTTATCATAACCCTCGATGAACTAGGGACATCCAACGGCCCACGAGGATGGAATCTTTTATCTCTACTGGCCCAGAACGCCAGACAACTAGGCCTTTGCGAAGAAAGCAGCGTCTTCCTATCAGCTGAAGCATCAGAAGTCACCCACACAGCATCATCCCACAGAGTAGCCGCCAGCAAACCCGAATCCTGGATCGAAGACGAAGGTCGTCGACGTTTGTACTGGATGATATATCTCCTGGACAGATACGCAACAATCGCCACACCTACCTTTGACTTTATTCTCTCCGAAACCAAAATCAACCGCTTCCTACCATGTTCTTATGATCTCTTCTCCAAGAACGTTCCCGTCGAAACACGCTCTTTGAGCGCGTGTAATAACAAACAATCCCCGATAATGACATATCTCGTCAACAAGCCTGAGAATCTCGGCAGTTTCGCTTATCATTGTGAAATTCTTGTTATTCTTAGCAGAATACACGAGTTTCTTAAGATGCCGGTTGATGTCACTTCTGCAAGCGACATGGCAGAGTGGCGAAATACGTATCGAAATCTTGATCGGACGCTTGACGGCTGGTTGCAGAGCTTGCCGAGTGAATATAGCAAAATTTCTGCGCTGTGCCATTCTGACCCTGCGAGTCGGGTAGCGAATTGGTTTATGCTGCATAGCGCGTATGTCACAGCTGCTGTACGATTACACTCTTCCGCTGCATATCCAACAGTACGATCTCACATCTTCGTGCCGTCGCATTATGCGATGCAGAGGTGTTTATCCGCTGTCCAAAGCTTGGGCGATATCACGCGTGATGTGCTTGAGGCAGATGGCTTGAATCTTCTTGGTCCTTCATTTGCGTTCTCGCTTTGGGTTGCTGCGAGATTATTGCTTGTTCATGCTGCGACCGTTGGATGCACGGTGGATTCGCAGATTGATTTCTTCATTGAGACGTTGAGGGATGTTGGACAGCATTGGGAGGTGGCGAATAATTATTCTAAGATTCTTCATCGTGTTGTGCAGAGAGCGAGACAGGGTGATATGGGGTTTTCATCGATGCGAAGGTATGTCTCACGTCCATTCACACTGCATCATTTCAACTAAACATTTTTAGGAGCGCGTATGACTTGGTCACCCTGACATCCACTTCACGCCACTCAGGTCTCGAAGCTACATCAACGCAGGCTACGTCGCTAAGTGAGCTGGATAACATCGATGTCTTTGAGTTCTTCAACTATCCACGTGCCTCTGCAAATTCAAATGCCCAGTCACAGCTACAGCTACAACCGATGCGGACGCAGGAGAGTAGGAGCAACGGGGCACCTGATCCCGAAGCAGACTGGTTGGCTTTTGGATCGCCGTTTACTTGAGCCGGAGGCGGGTGGTTGTGCTTGTTGGTTCAGATTCCTCAAAAGCCTCGCGGCATGTACAAACTTGTCTTTGAGAGATGCATTGTTTACTGCTTGCAGCGTCTTCTATGTTGGTTACCCAGTTGGAAAATTAGAGTTCCTCGAAAAGAGAATACACGAGCATTTGTCTTGTCAGCCAAGAATGCCGGAAGTGAAACTCCCACGATCTGCAATCTGAGTCAACTGAAATCAGATGTTTTTGAGTTTAGCCTCCGCCAATCATTCATCTGAACTCAATCGGACTTCAACGTGGCCGGTAATCATTCTTAGGCCAGATCTACGCCCCAAACTCTGTCTCAGCTGTCAAATGCTCCGATGTCAAGGGCGATTTACATTCCAGTCACGCGCTTGTTTGTGTAAAGTGTTTCAGATCGACAAACATGATATTCATTCATTCAAGATCATAACAAGGTATCAAAGCCATACATACATACATAAACATAAACATAAACATAACATACTTTCATGGAACATTAACATGAATCGTAAAACAAACATAAACTCATTCCTTAGCTATCCCAGATAGCTCCGTAGGCAGGAACGCCACGCGTTTCCAGGCCGTAAACAATCTTCTTGGTGATCTTCTCATTCGCGATGATCACCACAGCCTCCGCCTTGAAGGCTTTGACCAGGTTGTAGCCCATCTTCACCAAGTCCGGTCTCCCGAGCTTCTTAGTATCGTGGATGACCGCGTTGGGGATGCGCTCGGCGATAGTATCACAGATCTCCTTACCGAATGTCTCTTCGGGGTTCTTGGTAGACCAGATAAGTTGTGTAGGGCACGAGGGGTTTTGGATGTGACCTAGCACAGGTCCAATTCCTGAACCTGTCGCGATGAGGACAACGCGGTTGAAGAGTGTCGCGATGCGCATCACGCCGCATGTTGGGACGCCTCGTGTCCAGATGTATTGCGGGCCGTTCTGAATGGTGTGTTTCGTCCAGTCGCCTGCGTTAGAGACGACGAGAGAATAACCTTTTGAGCGGCCGTTGATAGATTCGGGAGCGGGGATGGTGGCGAAGGAGTGCCATTCCTTGAGGGGTTGGCGGGAGAGGCGGGTGAAGGAGCCGTTGACTGGGACTGTGTAGTCGAAGTGAAGTCTGATGGCGTGGTCTGAGAGCTTCTCTGCTTCGACGGGAACTTTGCGGAGGAAGCACCATGAGGAAGCGACGCTTGCTGTTGCGACTGCCAAGAGCCAGAAAGCAGGTGACTTGACGCAGGACTCTCCCAATGTGGTACCGGCTGGCTTGCTGTCGTTGGCTGCAAGGACGACTTGGACCCAGAAGAGGGCGAGCATAGTCCAACCAGCAAATCGATGAGTTCTCTCGAAGAGATCATGGTAGCGCTTGCGGACAGTCGGCCAAGCCATACCGATCATACCAACGAACATAGCCGAGAGGATCCAAGAGATGACTTGCGACGCGATGGAAAGATTTCCCCAGTTGGGACAGTTTCCAAAGCTGCAAGCAATATCTGCAATGTTGGTCGCCAAAAGCCAAGCACCTGCACTCACAGCCGCACCGGAGTGAACACCGCCAAGGTGGTAGATCTTCGCACAGCGAGATCTGATGGCCAGAGGCCAAGACTTGGGGACGCTGCATGTGATGGTGTAGAGAGCGTTGATGACGAATTCTTGACGGACGAGGACGGCGGTTGCTAGGTTGATAGCGGTGATGATACCCATCCATTCTCGGTTGATGCTTGTGAGGAGAAGAGCAATCGCAGCGCCGATGTTGAACAATCCAACGAGTGAGAAAAGGCGACGATAGACGATGAGGATTCTGTGGCGTAGACCACGAGCTTGTTTGGGAAGATCCTTCTCAGGAAGAGCCTTCTCAAGATCAAACTCCTTCTCGGCAATGAGCGTCGCATCAGAAGCATCCGAGAAGGAACTGAATTGCGTAGCACTCGAAGCATTCGAGTCCATGCGAGCGTGCGCCAACACAGCAGGCTGCGGCGACTTGACAACCGCAGTCTTGGACATGACAGACATCTTGAGCGCATGCTTATCCACTTTACCGTTTGCGGTCATGGGTAAAGTCTCAAGTTGGTGGTAATGCGTCGGCATAGCGTAATAAGGCTGCAGCGTCTTGAGATGTGCTTCCACGACCGGAACAGGACAGTGGCTGGGTGTAACAAAGGCGTGGATTTCTTCGTTGATGAGTAGTGCGGTTGCGGTTTGCACCGAGGGGCAGGACTTGATGCATGCGACTACGCCGTCTAGTTCAACGCGGAAACCTTTGACTTTGACTTGGTCGTCTATCCTGCCGAGGATATGAAGAGTGCCGTCTGTGTTCCATTGGCAGAGATCGCCGGTGTTGTACATCATTGAACTGTATCCGTTAGCATCGAGTTCGAATAAAGTTGATTGATAGTGTGGCACTTACCCGTCTTGGGCGAAAGGATCGAGGCGGAACTTTTCAGCTGTCTTATCCGGCAAATCGACGTAGCCTCGCGCCACTCCCGCGCCACCGGCCCAGACATTACCGACTTCACCTACGGGAACTGGGTTGAGGAATTCATCTAGGATGTAGATGCTGTTTCCTGGTGTTGGTTTGCCGATTGATAGAGGTTGGTTTGGTGTGTGAGGGTGCATTGTGTTGACGATGGTTGTTTCTGTGGGACCATAGCAGTTAAAGTAGGAGAGGTGAGAAGCCCAAAGGTCCGCGAGTCTGGGTTTGTTAGTTAGTTGATGTGATTTTGATGGGAGTTTGTTGACTTACTTTTGACAGCTTGGTTCACCTGCTGTGGCAACGGTTTTCAACCTTGGGTAGTCTTGGGGATTTTGTTTTGAGAGAATGCTTGGTGTGCAGATAAGAACGTCAAGCTTGATATGTCAGTATGAATCAATAGCATAGAGTGATAAGTCTTACCTCTTTCAAAGCTTTTGACCAGTTTGATCCTCGAAGGACCAAAGTACCACCGTTGGTCAAACAGCCAAGGGTTTCCCATGCAGCTTCAAAAGTTAATTATGATCCTTGTGAATATCGAAAAGAAGGTTCAACATACCCATGTCAAAGCTAACGTTCAACACTTGACCAACGCATGTTCCTGGTCCAATGCCCAGGCTACCTGGTGCTTGACATAACAAGTTTGTAACGTTGCGGTGGCTAACATCTACACCCTTTGGTGTACCAGTTGTGCCTGACTACTGTTAGTGGTGCGACATAAAGCATGAACATGACTCGACTTACCAGAAGTATATATCACATAGCATCCAGCCTCGGGTTGACTGAAAGGGACAAAGTCAACCTTCTCATCAACCTCATGCTCATCCTCAATAACGACAACATTTGAAACTCCAGTGTTGTCAAGACGATGAGCAGTAGACTTTGATGACACAGCAAGCTTTCCGCCAGTCTGCTTCAACACAAACCTCAACGTCTCTTCGGCAACAACACCACCATCAAGCGGAACATACTGTGCACCGCAAGACAATATAGAGACGATGCCAACAAGCATACCAACACCACGCTTCACAACAAGCGGTACACGATCACCAGGCAAAACACCAAGACTCTGAAACCGCCTCGCTAGACGAGTAGCCTGGGAAGCAAGCTCACCATAGCTTATCTCAACGGGCGGCTCGGCAGATAGATCTCGTGCCGCGGTTGCCGAAGGCTGTGTGGTAGCATGGTGGAAGAAAGCTTCTGTGACGGTTGAGAAGCTAGGTTGACTGCATGTACCTCGTGTAAAGGACACGGGCACGGCAGTTCCAGGAGACAAGCTCATACTGGACAAGGGGATTTGTGAGGAGGCGTGAGATGAGAAATGAGGATCGTCGTACAAGACAAGAAGATAAAACTCAAATACGATGAAGGGGATGAGGGAAGAGGAGGTGCTTTGATGATTTGAAATTAAAGGGAGTGTCGTGTCTCTCCACCAAACAAGCACGTCTGTTCTTAAATAAACAAATACGCATGCTTAACCTTCTCCGCTTTCTGCAATGTGTGTTTTTTTCTTGATCCTCTCCCCTGTCATCTTTTACTCACTCACACGCATAGCCTAACGTTAACCCAACCCCCAGCCTTCCTTCGTCATAAGCATGCTTGGCAGGACTTTGGCAGCTCTATACTACAAAAAAGGGTCACAACCCGTCATGTGCCGTAGTACTTTGGAGGGGGGGCCGGTAGTTCAGAACCAAGGCCACACCTTCCGTGGTGCGTCTTTTTTACCTCGTCCGTAAATTGACAGTTTTTGGTTTTTCTCTTCCGTTACGTTTTGAGCTGTTTGGGGTAACAATCATCAGGCTAAAGCCGTATGCAGTTTGGAGACAGGGGAGAAAGCAAGCTTTTTGACTATGTTGCAGGGATCTGGGCAGGCACGGGCTCGGGATGGAACGCTGAGAGTTGTTTGCTTGTGAAAAAGGTAACAGAAACCAAAAACAATACGTGGAATTATTGAAGTCTGTTTGTTTGTTCTCTCTCACCGTCGAGTTTGGTGTTGGGTCTGTGGATCTAATTTGATCCCTGTCAGTCTGAAAGTGTTTTAGTCTCGTTGTTTAGTGAGCGAACTAGAACAGGGACCCGCAGACAAGACGAGGGATCTGCGGGAGAAGAGAATTAGTCAAGTTCGGTTCCGTGGATGCGGTTACTACAAGGGTACGCCAAGACATCTACAGCATGCGGGAGCTGCAGGATCTCACTCCGGCATCTGGACCCAAATCCGACATGGGGGAGAAGTGATATGACGATGTTGGTGGTGATGACAGATTATCAAGTAAGCTGTCAATACTTCCCAAAGAGTTCATCAATTAACTTACCAGTCCGAGATACGAGTATAGTAAATAACTGACCGCTTTTGAAAGGACTACCTCGGTTTCTCTAGACTGATTTTATTCTCCACAAGCTAACGACGGAAATCTACAAAATCTATCACCTCAACAAAGATCGTCGGCTCTTGTTGAAGCTATTGAAACTAGCCACGCGAACGGCTTGAGGAGTGGACCAAGCCAGCGGAATTGACAAGACACCAGATCGACAAACTACCCTCACTTGTACCACCGAACTTTCCGAACAAAGGAAATGATCCTCTCCAACCACCGCTCTTTACATTACAAATGGCGCAAGTAATCGGATGTTCCCTGTGCAAACTTCTTCAATCGAAGGCATGTTGGGGCCAAATACCTTGTCGGGTTGCCGGGATCCATGCTGTGAGAAGTGAGACAAACACAATCCAAGGCGTGTCTCAGTTGAATCAAAGACACTAACACTAGTGATCGACGCGGCTAAAAAGCCAAGGCGCGCGTTCTTTTGACGTACCCGAACCGAACTCAAGGGAGAGAGAAAGAGGTACATTTATTTCTTTCAACGACGCGTCGAAAGTCAGTCAAATTGAATCGAATCGTCACCTGCTGAGTCAATCGTGCCATTCTCAGCTTTCACCATCATCTTGTGATCTCGATGAAAATGACCGATCAATTGATCCTCCCTTCCACACCCGCAGCCGGCGTACGCGTCCTCGCGTTAAACAGACCCTCCAAACGAAACGCCCTCTCGCAAGACCTGATAACCGTATTCCTGGAACATCTGCACTCAGCAGCGAACGACGATGGCGTGCGAGTCATTGTCATCACTGGCAGCACGACTTTCTTTTGCGGTATGAACCACTTTCTCTCCACTTGTACAGACAGGGACAAGGGGGCCCGGCACTTGCACAACCCAGACCAGCTGACACAGACAAAAAAGCCGGAGCTGATATCGGGGAGATCTCACGGCTCGATGCGGAAGGGGCGCGGAAGTGCCGCTATCTCTCGGACCTTTGTTCGGGGATGCAAGCCGTGCGCAAGCCTTTGATAGCGGCTGTTGAGGGAATGGCGGTGAGATTTGCAATAGCCTATCCCCAAGTTTCCGGGACTGCCGTTTGCTAACTAATTGTTGACAGCTCGGTGGGGGTTTTGAGCTTGCACTCATGGTAATTCTTTTTGCTCCGGGACCCGAAATAATTACTGACTGATGTCTTTTAGTGCGACCTCATTTTTGCTGCGCACGACAGTCGCTTTGGTCTTCCTGAGGTGACGATTGGTCTCATTCCCGGCGCTGGCGGTACACAGCGGCTGACCAACGCCGTGGGAAAGTTCAAGGTATGCCACCCTGGACCAACAGTTTACCATCCCGGTCTCTTCGCTTTCACCCTGTACAAACACTTTACCATCCCGGTATTCTTATGATGAGTTGTCCATTCTAACACGTGCGTGCGCGAGTGATAGGCTATGCAGATGATCCTCCTCGGCCGTCCCATGCCCGCGGAAGAGGCCCGGTCCGTGGGTCTAGTTACTGATCTTTACGAGAGCGGTACCGTGTTGGAACACGTGGTACGAGACACGGCATCGACGCTTGCGGCGTCGAGTCCTATGGCGTTGAGCTTGGCTAAGGAAGCCATTTGCAGATGTGAGTTGTACCACAAGTGTATATAGCGTGTTTTACTAATCTTGACAGCGGATGGCTTGGGTGCTGATCATGAGTTTGAACGAGGGTTGTATTATTTTGCTTTTGGGACCAAGGATAAGGAAGAGGGTGTCAAGGCGTTTTTGGAAAAGAGGAAGCCTCACTGGGGGACACAGTAAATGCAGGCATAGTTTGTTGAAGATTGTAGATGGAGATCATGATGCCAAGATGATGGATCGACGTCGGAAGTGCAAATGTTCCGCTGTTAAGATATTATTGGTATGCCAATGTTACTTCGTTCGTTCGGCTGGCCCGTCCCGTGCTGACACGCGACAATATTGGAAGACTATTGTCGATCGTTCAACCTTATTCTCCGAAGGGGGGACCGTGTAACATCGGCGTGACCTGTCACGATTGCACTTTGCACTTTGAATGTCAGCATTCATGTAGGACTTCCATTGTTGTGCTGTAAGGCTCGGAGTATACTACTTCCAGGAAAGATTGGCCCAAGCTTTCTCTACGGCCAATCGATGTGTAGCTATGGACGATAAATTCAATCACTTGTGTTCGTGTGTTTCTTCACCAGGCTGTATCTTATTAGACACTGATTTCAACCGCAACCGCTGGGTTACATTTTCCATCCATTCGCTCAAGTATTCGTATCGGCTATCAGCCGTAGCCGAGCTTTCCTGGGTAGATCAGCCATAGAATCCTGGGATGTAACGGCGTGATACAACGCTGTAGGGTTGGCGTCGATCCAAGCACGAAAGCTTGTCGCCATCTCGAACGACGGTTGAGTTTTGGCCATGGACGGCTCATAGCGTAACGTTCCTTGGGAAGTTTATTTACGATACTACCCTTCCATCGAGATGTCAGAATGATTAGCTCCAATAACATAAAAGGCGAAATGATTTAGTCAATTTGTGCAAACGTGGAAAAGTAGTTGAGCTACTTTAATTCTGCACCTAAGCCTTGGAAGATCACATTTCTTTCTTTCACCTGATAGCCTCGCACGGCGCAGTTCCTGTTAAGTAATTGAACATGCTGCTCTGTTCGCACCAGATTTCTATACTACAAAATACCCACACGACAGCGCAACCACCCCAGTCGTCACAGGCGAGCGAATCCATGATTCCACTCATTGCTCATACTTCTTGGTAGAGTTTTCAAGGATCTACAATACGTGGCATTCGTTAAGCCTTCACCAGCCATCGTATGATTTATCCTCTGCGCTAGAGCAGTCATCTTGCGAATCCGTCAAAGCGCAAACGCCATCCCGCGTCACTAGAGCCGCGGGCCGTGTGCCGCGTGGGATAGGAAGAACCAGGGCTTGGCAGGGACAATGCTGAAAGTACCGGTACTTAACCATGGTATTTGTGATGCTGAACTTTTACTCTTCTACAATTTCCAAACTTCGTGGCACTTGTGCATGCAAGGTCGGCGAGTATAAATAGATACGAAATTTGGGTACATATTTCTTCGCTAGTATACTAATATCCAAGTATCTACAGATAAAGTTGCAAACAAGCTACTCGTAGCATGAGAATCATACATCATCTCACATAACCACATTACCTTCCATACTGCTCACGAGTAACAGAGTTCATGAAAGTAGTACCAGCCAATCGGTAGGTATCAGGCTCAACGCTAGATCCATTGGGGTTGAAGTAGAAGTTGTGTCCGTAACCACCACCGTTGTTGAAGACAGGCCACTCGGGAACATTCTCGACTAAAACAATTGTCAGTATTCTTCGCAAAAGCGCTTGAGGTGTGAACTTACGGCCGTGCTCGTTGGGGTTGCCCTCGGCGATGAAGCTGATCCACATACGAGTAACAAGCTGAGCAAGATCAAGAACATTCTGGGGAGCATTGTAGAAAGGACCCATGTTCTTGCCGTAACCTTGGCCGAGCTTGTTGTAGAAGACGTAGGCGATCTCAACGAAGTGAGGAGTGCCGATTTGAGGAGCTTCACTACAGTTAGCATCTCAATTACCACAATTTGACGGATGAACTTACGCATGTTGATGTTGGGAGACTCGAAGAGGTAAGTGTAAGCAGGCACATCATACTTGGACCAGGCATCAGATCTTCTTCGTCGCCAGCTAGTAAACAGCTGATCACCCTGTAGAGCTACCATACGCTTGAACTGAGCCTTGACAGAGTCATTCGCCTTACGACGGTATCCAGATGGAAGGCCGAGAGCGTCAATGTTAGGGTACAAAGCCATCAAGGTCTCAGTGGTGTTGGCATCAGGACCATTGGACATGATAGAAGCAGCAACCTCTTCATCAGTCGAAGCACCGGGACCAGCAAAGAAACTACCCTCATCGGCGTTGGTACCGGTGATGAGAGGAACCTTGACAAACTTGCCGTTCTCGAGAAGAGTGGAAGGATAATCGGGGATGAAATCGTTGTCGACGACGGGGTAGAAGTTGCCGGGGACCTTGGTGCTGGTAGCATTCAGCTTCTCGAACGAAACCTCACGCAGACAGGCGAGCTTGTCAGAGGCATCACCGCAACCAGCTGCTTCGGCGATGATTTTGTAGCGCTTCTCGGGCTGAGTGAGGTTCTTCATATCAGTACCGTCAGCACCAGACTGGGCGATGATACCGCGGAAGAGCTTGTCGTCGCGGCCTCCGTAGGCGGTGGCTTGGTATCCGACGTTACCACCGCCGGCACTCTCGCCGAAGATGGTCACCTTGGAGGCGTCACCGCCGAAAGCGCCGATGTTTTCCTTGACCCAGTTGAGGGCGAGGCGCTGGTCCTTTAGACCGAGGTTGGCGACGCCGGCGTCCATGACATCTTTGCTGGCCATGAAGCCCCAGAAGGCAAGACGGTCTATGTCATGTTAGTTGGGTATTTGAGAGGAACTGTCGGGGTCCACTTACAAGCTACAGAAACAGCGACAAAAGGCTTTCCAGCCTTAACAGCCTCCTCGACCATGAAAGTCATGTTGTAAGCGCCATTGGCAGCAAAGTCCATGGTCCAACCTCCACCATGGATGAAGACACCAACAGGAAGCGTCTCATTGGCACCGACACCTGAGGGACGAACGACGTTCAGAGTGAGACAGTCCTCGCTGAAAGTAGCAGCGCCCTGATCGGGAGAGTTCTAACAAAGTCAGTATCTTCCCCACAACTTCAATCGTTGTACTTACACCATAACCGACACAAGAGTCACCGTACGCCTTAACCTCAAGCTTGTCGAAGGTCTCATTGTAGCTCTGAGGGTTTTGGAAACGAAGTTGTCCAACGGGAGGTTGAGCGAAAGGAATACCCAAGAACAGATCTTGTTTGTATCCAGGCTCATACCGACCCTCAAGAGTGCCGTTCTTGACCTTTACGGTCGGTGCTTGTTGCGAAACAACACCATCAGCAAGAAGGGCAGCCGCAGTGGCAAAGCTCAAAAGGGAACGCATCATGAAGAGAATTGCTGGTCGAAACTACACAAACAAAAGACCTTCCAAGCCATCTTCTCGGTGCGGATCACCATTATTTATTCAACTTGTTAGCCCCGTCCGTATATACGGGTCACCCCGGCTTGAGTGACATTGAGCGGAGAAAAGGTTCCCAACGTCATGCGGAATTATTCTCTAATAGCAAGTTTTCCATAATTGTTTCCAGTATAGTAAAGTATTAAGAGTCAATGCTTTTCCATGACACAACGTCGGTCCTCAAATTGCCTAAAGCGTCTCTGTTTCCGAATCGTGCTTCTGTTGCCGAGATTAACTGCCGCCCCCATGGGAAAATAAATACACCAATAATGCGGGGGATAACCGGTAGAACATCGGTTACTAAATAACATTTACGCTTAATCAGCTCTTAATGTTCAGAATTGGGAAGCAATTGGGTGGTTTAGATCCCAAAGGGATGGCCTGGACGGGCATTAAAAGTATGGAGTGCATTAGCTTGAATAAACGGGCCGTTTAAGAAGGGGAATTGGGATCGTCCGAGACTTGGCAATGGGATGCTTGGAAGGAACTCGTGATGAAACGTGAAAGGCTTTTGCTTTAACCAGTTTCCACTTTGGGTCGTGGTTTGCCGATGTAACATCGTCATGATTCAGGGAAAAAGTTGGCCGAATGACGGAATCAACCATTTATCATGCCTGCCAAACAAAACGTCTATATACAAATACTCAGCTAAGTACAGAAGAATTATTCTCCAAGGCTTAGGCTTCCATAATAAAGTAGCCTAACTGCTAGTCTAAACTAGCATAAAGTAACCAAATTATTTCGTCTCTTATGGTCTTAGGGGCCACTTCTTCTGAGGACACTCTACCAAAGAGCTATTATTTACAAGAAAATAATGTTAAGAATACTCCACTTCAATCTTGAACTGGCCATTCTTCTCCTCCACCAAAGTAACCTTGACTCCCCACTCAGAAACCTCGAATGACTTCTTGCCCTTCATGGACAGAGTAGCATCATTCAAAGGTTCCAGCTCTCCATTCTCCCCACAACCGTTCGATCCTGGGGTCGCATCCAGGACCTTGATTGAACCCGCCGACGTGGTAACAGTCGTGTCCACGCTATACAGAAGAACGCCTGGCGCACAGATCTTCCCATCAACGCCCTTTGCAACACGTGCCTCGGCGACAATGGCAGAGGTTTGGCTGGCGGCAATGATCACAGCTTTGACACCGCCTTCAACTTCAACCGCGGTAAGAGTATGTTGGGTAGTTCCTCGGTTTGTAATGCAGTTGATAGCAGTATCTTTCAACCATCCAAGCCGCCACTTATCCCATGCGAAGAAATCGGGTGCTGCGCCACCTACATTGCCCATTATGCTCCATCCTCCGGTGTAGTACCCCGTAGGTAAGTCCGGTGCGCTGGGGTAGTAGTCGGGCAAACACATGGCATGGCCCGTCTCGTGATTAAGCGCCTTATAGCCCCACGTAGTGTACGGATCAGCTCCGAACGTGACTGCTCTTTTTGAGATGAATTTCCCGTTCCTCGCTGTAACGCTGAAGCCTGTGCCCATTGACCGTGTCATTTTATCGTTGTTGCGTGTGGTCGCGATGTAAAGAACGTCGTGCGCGGCTGGCATTGGGTTTCGTCCCTGGCTTCTATACACATCGAGAGCATCTTGGATGTAAGCCAAGTGCTGCTCGCTGGTGAGTCCTTGCTCCCATCCGTATGACGCGGCGGATTTGGGCATGCGGTAGAATCTTGATACGTCGGCAGTGATGTTGAGGTCGAGTTGGCCGTAGCTGGCGTTTCTGTACCACTCTGCCGCTTCGGGGACTAAGAGATCATAGAGTTCCTGGGCAGATTCTGACGCCGGGGATTCGGCGTCGATAAAGTCGACGAAGATCATGAAACCCTGAATCGTACCTGTGCCGGAAACACAGTCTTCTTGAAAGCCATGACCGATGCTCATGTACGTGTCTGTGCTTGGCAATTTGCACGTGGAGGCGGCTTCTCTTACGCCAAGGGATCGGGCCTGGTTTGGGGAATGGTAAAGATCTCTTGATGAAAACCCACAGGGTTTCTTATCAAGAGCTGCTACCAGAGCAGGCAAAAACGAAACGAATGACAACTTCGAGAACATAATGAACAAGTGCCCGGCTGATAACCCTCAACCCAAGTACGCGACATCTGCCCTTCTTATAAAGTACAATATTTAGACTTTAATAAGCTTATAACGGCAGATGAATTTCTAGATTAGTCGCTCATACGAGAAAGCTGGGGTTTAATGAGGAGGGGCCCTTATTCGAAACAACCCAAGCCCGTGCATAGACGCACTTGGTGGGTTTATTAATCATAGCGTGCCAGGAAGATGGCGCGATTGGACGCGTATTTCGAAACTTCTAAATCTTCCGAGCACTGACAGCTTTTGATCGATATCGCGTATCAGTTGGATCGAGTGAGGGTGAGTCAACTGAGCTAGAGAGTCGCAGTCTCAGTCGTATGCACGGCTGTTGACTGTTTACCAACGTTTATTTTTGGAAGATCAACGCTTCCCGAACGATCGACGGGCGGGTATGTGTCGAGTTCAGGACGGTTCAAGTTGCGATTGGCGAAAAGTATGATAGCTTTCGTTCTAAGTTCGAAACGGAGAATCATGTATCGTCCCTGGTCCTGCAAGGACATCACAGATTAATTGAAGAGGGGCTTTCCTCTGATATGCCTATTAGGGTGTCAGGTGGGTCGAAGAAAAAGTAGCTAAGGGTATCATAAAAGTTAGGATAGTCTATCCTAAGATTAGTGCCTAAGTAAGTCTAAGTTATTTTATCAATAGGCTTCTTGGATGTCCTGGTTATTTTTTGGACCGCCTGGGTGTACAGTAGTTGGATTCGTAGTATGTCAGCCACTATTACCCCAGAGTTGACAGCTTGAATTGGCCTTGTAACTGTTGAGCTATCTTGAGCTTCGGTATCAGTTCACTCGAAACCCAGCAAGTCAAGTCTATGGCCGTTCAATTTTGACACCACGCATGCTTGACATGGACTCTAGTTCCTTCAAGGCATCGCTCCTGTTACCTTCAGGATTGGGAAAGGCTTTGGTGGTTTCTCAGTTAAAGCCGTGGGTCTGTCAATGGTCGCCTTGAAGCGATGGTATTGCATCAGCTTCAGTCGCGTAGAAGACGTATAACTATAGGTCACAGTTACATGTATCTCAGTTTCTATACATTCCACCGTGGGCGAAGGCAGAATGCGAAGACTGACTTCTTATCGAGGTCCTCAAACCCTATTCTCAGTTCAAGTCCATTCCGTCGCGCCTGGCATCGGAACACGGTCGGGCATCGCCATAGTGGACGTGTGGCGATGAGAAAGACCAGATTTCGTTGCCATGGCTCAGCCATCAATCGGGCTAAGAGTGTCAAGTGCCAGTCAGTATTTATTTACCTACCTAGAGTGTCGAGGCTATTGACGTCTTGGTCTGCTTAGCGACGAGAACCTTGCGCAACTTACCGCAGGACCCATTTAAAAACTGGTGATGGTTTCATAATCATATCTGGCATCGCGAAAGTTACTCTGACTTTAGCTACCGTTACAATTCTTTATGGGGGCGCTGAGTTCATCCCATCACTGCAAAATGATGACGACTGGCTTTTTTTTCGGTGTTTATACTGGGACCGTGGCTGTCGTTGTTGCTCCACGCGACAATGGCTGTGCAATACGTGTGTGGCAATTGATGTTGGATTCAACGAGTAGTTCCTTATCAGCTTTCAGGTTCAAACACTTCTCAAGACAAGATAGCATAGTGATGAATGTGCGAATGCACGTAATTGGGTCCTCTCTGTCGGATTTTGAGACGACTGACCTTACCCTACAGCTGTAATGCCATGAGTTGCCGCGGCAAGTTTCAGACCAAGTGAACGTCGAACCCGTTATTTTGAACTCTAAGGCTACTCGAATCAATTGACTCAATTTCCAGACGTATCATCTATGAAAGCTGGTCCCTTGCAACGCTTTGCGCTGGTTCACAATCAAAGCTGAACTTCGTTCTTCATAAAACGAAAACGCCACAATGTCCCTGAATGCTCGCGACAGATTGACAGGCGCTAGTACCTGAAGCTAACCAGCCACAATTCGGACTCTTCTACGAAAATTGACTGCCCCTGAGCAAATGCATCAAAAATTCACGATAGCTTCAATAGTGAAATCGATAGTGTAAAGGGCCCTTTCGTTAGTTTGCAGGAAACATTTGCCGCGATTGGTGTTTACGACGCGCTATGGATGTTTTGGGGTCGCGCATTCTTGCGTCCCTAGACAGGGATGAGTTTGCAGGGGTGGCAGTTTAGGGGTTGTTGGATTCGTGTTCAGCAGCTCGGAGGTTTTCAGGCCTGACGTTCTGCCTTCGATCACCTTGACATATCCATTCTTGAGCAAACATTCTACTAAGATGTCAGCATCTCATCCGCGATGAAGAACAAATTGCGATGATGAATCCTGTAGGAATTGGTGAGCTTCAGTTCAAGGGGGCGAAGCGACAGCCACCCAAATAAAAGCACGTTTCATGTGGCGTTTTTAGCTCCTTCTCAGCTGAAGCATCGCGAATGCCCCTCTTTCGCACGGAGCTCTCAACCAACGGCTCCTCCTTTTATCGGACCATTACAGCTCTCCTATTCTAGAGAGACTGTCGCTTGCATGCCTCAAACGAGTGGCGCTCTTGACCGTTTGATAAGAAAGTTTCCACGGAGTAGTGAGTGGAAGCGTTTGAATGTAGGAGCGAAACAATTGACTTGAAGGGATCAAAAAGCCGGGTTTTGGAGGGGGACTCGTCAGCTTGGCTGCGTTAGATGACGTGAGACACTTCTTGGCAACAGCTCAATTAATAGCGATAAAACAACGATAAAAAGAACGACGGTAATTATTCGAAGAGAAGCTTTTCTCGTGAATAATCTAGAACACGGAGATCTGGAAGGAAATTGCTTGGCGAGGATCCATTAAAGGGATCGACTACGGGAGTCAAGTTGCAGGGCTGCCCGCGCGTCAGTTGGTGGTGACCTACGGGATTGGATCTTCAGGTTTGGACTTCAGGGCATACTGGTCCCCGCACTCGTGGAACCCTTCAGTGCTGTCTTTGGCGGTGAATGCACCAGAAATAGAATTGACTCCCCAAAAACACAGTCTTGATGAACATGAAGAGTACGACAATTGATGCTCTCCTGATAAACTCAAAGTTAAACTCAACTACCGTGTCCTGACGGAGAGTCCCCTTTTTTTGCGTCGTCACAGATTGATTGCAAAGTGGATAACGAGGCGTCAGAATGGGTACCCGTCATCAGCCAACCGTCGCGCAGCCCATTGGTGTGAAGCGCTACTGAGACAGCTCCATCCACCATTACAGCTCTTGTTTTAGGGAGTAGCGAAACGATGCGATGCTAAAAAAAAATAACCCTGCTTAAAAAGAGAGTCAGGGGTGCATCATTCGTCTTCTCTCTCTTTCGCCCTCTGTAGTCTATCTTTCCCTTTCCCTACATTCTTTTTTTGCAGTAGTATTTTTTTGTTGTACGAGTTTTTGCACAAAATGACCGTCCCGAGGTCAAACAGAGCGGTCGTGCTGGCCGCGGTGGTTTTTATCACTATTTTTCTTGGTTTGGCGCATTTCCACTTGAAGACGCCCAGCGAGACAGCCACTTCCGGAATGTAAGTTTTCCGCCTCCTCTTTTGGGCCTTGCGAAACTCAATCTGACGTTTTTGGCATGACAGCGACGAGCCTGCGCCTTTCATCCCCGAGAAAGAAGCTGCTGCTTCTGAACCGACTTTCGTCCCTTCTGTCGATGAAGGAATTGGCGCTGAGGAGCCTGCTGCCGAGAAGCCCGCTGCCGAGAAACCTGCTGCTAAGGAGCCTGCCGAGACTGTCGTCGAGATTGTCGAGGTTGAGCCCACCCCTTCGCCCGCTGCTGCCGCTGAGGAAGAGCACGATCACGATCACGACCATGAACATGCCCATGAACATCAAGTCCACCCCAACAAGGATCCCGCTGAGGCTCCCGCCGATGAAGAAGAGCTAGCCCAGGCCGCCGCCGCCGCCACAGCATCCGAAACTCCCACCTTCGCCGCTGAGCAGGACGCAGCTCCTACACCCGACGAGATCCCCGAAGCGCCCGCGATTCCCGAATTCTCCTCCGAACTCAACCTCAATGCCTTCACACCCGACAAATGGATCAAGCCCGCCGTAAAGGTCAACGAGGCCGAATACTTCCCCTACGGCCACTGGCCCTCCAAGCTCCCCTCCGACAAGCCCATCTGGAACCAGCCCCTCGGCAAGAAGCTCTGCATTATTGATCTTGAGAGTCGTTCTTTCAACAAGCCTGGTCAGATCTGGTCGGAGGAGATGACTTGGAACAAGAGCAAGGAGGTTCACGGCCCGTCTGGTGGTACATTGAACCACTGGGTCTACGGTATGTCTCTCGCTAAATGACAGCTCTCGCTTAACGTACTGACACATTTTACAGCCAAGATTCACGGATACCAGTACTACCACATCACGATTAACGGATACCCCGACCGTCGCGATTCCTGGAAGAAGCCCTCCGTCCTTTCGCAGGTCCTCAAGAAGCATGACGTCTGCGTCTTCATTGACTCCGACGCTCTGTTCAACAAGCTCGACCTTCCCATGGAGTGGTTGATGAACTACTGGAGCATCGATCCCAAGAACAACTCCATGGCTCTCCCCTACGATCCCGACACCCAGCACAACCGCGACCGCAAGAACAACCTGTTCCTCAACACAGGCTTCATGATCATGCAGAACAAGCCCAAGACCTACGAGATCTTCAAGGAGTGGGACGACTGCCCCAACGAAGGCGGTCGCTTCCCCGGCTGCACAGAGTTCCGCAACCGCAAGGGCTGGCAGCCAACCGACCAGGGCGGTTTCGGCACGTTTATCCGCTACGAGTATCCTGGCGAGATTCTCTCTCTGCCTTGCGACGAGGCCAACGGTTTCCCCGAGAGCAACTCTGGCTGCAACGGCAAGTTCATCAAGCACGTGTGGATTGGCAAGGAGGATCGTCTCGTCCAAGCTGTCGGTGCTGTCTTCCCTGGTGTCCTGCTGGAGACTTTCCACAAGCAGTTCCTTAAGGAGTCTGAGAGCTTCAAGACTTCTGAGGATGAGCTTATCAAGCAGAATGGAAAGCCTTGGTAAACATTTTGCTTTTATATAGGAGTTTTTCTGTCTTTTGTTTACATGTGTGGGCGTTTTTTTAATTCCCTGATCACCAGCCCAATTGGCGGGCGGGAGGAATGGTGTATAAATAGAATGTGATTGGATATAGATCTAGGGAAATGGGTTTGGATAAACCTGAATATAAAAATACAATTATTTAACTGCTCAATCTCTTTCTGTATTGATTCCGCGGTCGGAGGTTCTGTCTTTCGTAGTGGTACGTGTTGTCTTCTATCCCTTGAACTGGTTCATGGTGACCCGCCATCGGAATGACTCCGGCAGGTGAGACGCCGGAGCCTAAGGCACGACCTTGACGGGTACCTACCGTATACGATGTATCGCTTTTCGTATCTACCCATAGTACAAAGCTGTGTAACAAAAGTTAGAGAGCGGACGAGCAAAATTGATAAGCATGCGCGCATGTGTTCTATTCCTGTGCCTCCAAGTCCGTTGTGGTTGATGCTCTAGTCCTCTCATTCCTGCATTCCCTGTTCTGCACTATGATCTCCACATCAGCAGAGCGTCAGCCACCGTCCGATCATTGACTTGGAACTGCGATGACACCCTTGTGAAGCAAATAACGGGCAGAGATCTTCTGGTTGGATAATTTCATCCTACAACTTCCGGATCCTGCGTCTCTCTCCGTTCAGGACGGCAAAACTCTTGCATCCAAGATCATATATCATAAGAGACCGTATCAGCATGCCTGGCTAACTCCAGTACACACATGACCATATCTTCTTCTTATAAACAGGGATCCCACTTGCTTATTTTGCAAGGAATGGAGACTTGGGAGCGGATGTTATCGCAACCGACCGATGCAATCGTCACGATAACACCGGATGTTGTGTATACTAACATAACCTACGAGGTAACCTTGTCGATGAGAGACGATAAAGCAGGTGACAGCCAATGATATGGACTATACAAACTAGAGGAACGGATGGCTGCTCTTGAATCAGAAGACGATAGGCCAGAGTCTACCACGTCGAGATATGCTAGACCTTGTGATACCCAATCCATCGCAGTTGAAAGTGGCTTGTAAGCTGTCCCGACTTTTTCCCTCACCGAGGTTGAATGTCTCGGATGCTTATGTTAGTCGTGTCGGAGTTGAAGTCATGATTCGTGGAAAGTGTTTTCAATGGGAATCCTTCTACCGATGACAATCGGCCGGTGTGGAATTCGGGACTAGAACTCATGAGATTGGGAGCGCCCTGTGGATACAAAACGCTCAAATACTAACTAATGATTGGGCTAGAGCAGAATAAAGATCTGACAAGAGCACCAAAAAAGCCCTGTTTTACTAGAAACTGTATCCTCAGGGCGTTCCCACTCTCATGAGTTTCTACGGTATAAGTCTTTTATGTAAGAATAAGAGCACTGCCATAGCTCTTTTATATTTACATCTGCTCTTTTCGTACTACTCATGGGATTTGAATGGTCCATCATAGATAACAATCGGTATTCGTCCATTCTTGTACGCGGTAACGAATGGCTCTCGGTTATCGTGGCCGCGGCCGGAGTTGGACAACATTAAAGAGGTGTATGTTGTTGACTTGATCAGGAATCTTGCTGCATATTTTCTTATATCATTGAAACTTCAAGTGACCGGCTGCCAAACACGAAGTGGTACATAAATCCAAATTACCGTAGGGGTATCATGATCCATAGAACCTCCTGATTCGACGATACACTGTCGCCATAATTTCTCATTCCCTTTTCTCTGCCCACATCATATGGACATATGACATGTAATCCGTGCTAGCCAGTCATCGGATATGGAATGAAACGCTTCCGTACCCACATGGCGTTCCTCCCTTCCCAAGCTACAGCCGCAGCGCCGACAGGGACTCCCAGCCTCGTCTCTCTCTCCAAGAGTTGCAAATTCTCACTCTTTCTTCACTCCCTGACTGTCTTCTTCTCGACACGGCAGTAAGGGCACCTAGGTTGCCCACAGCCAGGGCAGTTCGTGACGGTAGCTCTCATACCACTCGCCAGACAGCAGCAACAGGTCCAGATCCATACCTGTTTCTTCTTTTTCGGTGCCTCGTTTGGAATCAGTATACTGCGGTGTTTGCAGTTCGAAATGGTAAGATGGTGCTCACTCGTTGTCGAATTCCCGTCTCGTCCTGAAGACTAAGTGCCAGGTTGATGTCTAGGTCCTCGATCAGGCTTGTGGGTGTAGATAACGTATTGCGATCTCGAAGATTCGGCCATAGTTCCAGGACCATAACGTAGCATGATCACCAAGAAACACAAGTGATAAGTGGAGATTTATTAGATATTAAAGATAATGGGGTATGATCTGACGGTGAGGATATCGTCACCGGGAGGGTAATTGAGAATTGGCAGGCCCATAGATGATGAGTGTTTAGAGCCCAGGGTAGGTTACAGTGAACTGGAGGAAGGTCGCATGGAAAAGCTCGAAACAGAAATGGCTCAATGCAACTACTCCTTTTATACGATAAAAAGTTATATGCATGCTTACGTGGCAAGAATGGAGATCCTCAGCCAGATTGGACAGCGTTATTGAGCCTAACTCAAAAGGTGACAGTTGATTGCTCGAACCAAGCTCACGCATTCTTGACTGGATCTTGATTTTGACTTGAGACGCCTCACTCATTACCAGCTACTTTCAGAGATCAGTACGTAGCTAGCTTTGTTACAAATAGTAGCTAAGCCTCACTATCGTTTATTCCTTTTCTTTCCCTACTTTGTAAAGGACTTGGTGTCAATTTTGACCTCGTGAAGTCTTGTGGTACGCTGTTGTGTTCAGCAGACGACTAGCCTCTGGCATGGGATGGCGGAGTCGTGACGCCATTGTCTCCAAGAAGTACTTCAAACTGAATCTGAACAAGAGAGAATAAGGATAGCTGAGCTAACAATACGCTCAGGCCTGTCTCGATTGTTTGTTGTTGGCTGATTTCCACACAAACTTTATACTCGATGTCAATTGCAATTGGTCCAAGACTTGTATCTAGTCCATTGTTACTTGAAGTCAATTGCGGTGAAGGGGTTTTCATCCGAGTGGTCAATTCGAATTGCCTTCTTCCACAGCTTACTACCATTGGAGTCAAGGGTTATGATAGGTCGAGTCACAAAACACAGCACCATGTTCGCGAGTCCATTCTTATTGGTCGGTTGGTCAATCATCATAGACAATGCCAGCAGCCAACCAAATCCTGTTTCTGCCAGCCTGATTCATTCCTGGGCCACACTCCAGCATCGGCCAGGCGTCCGACGCTGATTTACCTGCCAGTAAAGAGCGTGCTGTAGGATAAAATGGCACATTGTACTGTACCAGGTGTTCGACTTCAGGCATTAATGCGAAGAATCCCCGTTCGGAAAGGTCTATTGCCACTCTTCCGATAACATTTCCAGCGTTTTTGTTTCCCAAAAGCCGACACTCCCTTAAAAAGATACCAACGCTGCATCCACTGGAGGCCCCTTCCTCTAATAAGGATTACGGGGCAACTATCTCAGGGTATGTAAACAGTTCTGCTCCTAACTAGGTTCTCCTGGATTAAGAGACAGATGAACCATGACAGGTGGACCGTTTCGCAACATGACTACAGTCTGTTCACGTGCAATCTCATGTATGCGACCAGCCCCTATATTTCAGATACGTCAGTTTTCGAAACTATGATCTCGTCTTACTGCGCAAGACAAGTCTGAAGCCTGCAACCATACATGGCGGTCAGCGAACAATCCTTTCAAGTAACACAGAATGCCCGTGAAGGCTGTTTCAATTTGCCTTCCTCAACACGTTTCTGTACTTTCACGATATACGACTCTAGTAGACGGATTTCCTTTCGACCGGTGAGTCGAAATCACGATCGAAGCCAATGGAGTATTCCCCCGCTAGATAAAAATAGCCGGTCTGATGGTTAATGATGTTTGTAAATTGCCGGATGAGAGGTCATGGGATCAACCAAAGTGCAATAATATGGAAATCCCTAAAAGACCTACATGAGATCCCTATCAGGACTCTAGAAAAGACTGATCGCCTTATTTTCATGTCAAATTAGAAGATCGTGGCTCAGCCCGAAAGGCCTCAGACAATAAGGCAGACGAGGCAATCGTCGAGCACCAGATCTCATAGGCGAACTCTGCATTCCGGGCACTAGCAGCTGTCAGAAATGGAGGGCCTCAAACGGTCAGACATTGTTACCATGGGACTGGGATGAGGTCGATAAATGGTCGCATACTACCCGTCTACGCTGTCGCTCTTGTGTTTCCTCTTTCCTCTACACCACAAAAAGAGTTCAAACTATCGTCAACTTGACCATCGTCGATTTCAATAATATTTGAATTACTAAAACCTGTAAGTTGGGTTTCGCATTTGTCACCTCCCACTCATGTCAGTTTAGTGACATCGGATCATCAAGTGTGTTGTCTAAAATGCATGTGTAGTGGAGGTCTGAACTACATCGCACAGACAAGTCACTTGTTCCACCTACTGACAACCTTACCTCGGGAAGACCCGAGTACAGCGTTTATCAATGAACGAGGAGTCGCACACTGTCCAACGTCCCAAAGGTCGTCGCGGGAAAACCCGGCACAGAAGAAAGTGTCACAGGAGAGACCAGCCACCCATCAGTGTAAGCATCGGGACTCTAACCCTTTGCGCCGCGGATCATGCAACATGGAAGAGCACAAATGATGGCGAAGAAAGTGCAAGCAGTCATGAAATTAAGCCTGAACGCCTTCTGTTGGAAAACAAACCTTACCTGGACATTGAGGACTCTGATGACGAAGATCATGTCGAGGTATTCATGACGAAGAACGGCCGCAGACCCAGACCACTTTATCGAGCTAAGACTGTCAAGACTTTCTGTCAGTCAGAATCCCTGCGTGAGGTAATCTCAGATAGTCCAAAGGTTTCATCTGAGAAGAGATGCTTGGTCGATGATAGGACGAGTGATGGCTCGAAGTCAACCAGACTTGGGACATATGAGCCCCTGACAAGTCGAGAACTGTACCAAAAGCTGAAGAAGAAAGTGAGTATTTATTACCAATTTCATCTCACCACTAATAGTGACGGCAGAGATTTCACCCAGCTACGTCTAGTGAGCAACTCGATGCAGATCGCAGATTGAGGTATACGCGTCAGAAATGTATTAAGGTAGCTGAGGCTAACAGTTCGAAGCTTCGTAGCGAATCCAGATAAATACGCGATAGCAGCTATCATGGCCACAGCTCCAAACCTACAAGTCACTCCACTGATAGACTTCTTCTACCATTATACATCATTTAGCCCACACATACGGTTCTCGAAAAAGGTATGTGTCCCACACTGTACGGCCTATTATGCTCATACGAACCAGTGCCGCGCAGCCTAGGAGTCACCTGAACTTCGCTCAACAGTTCCACCTCCCATTCTATGCGTGGAGACGCACCCCACAAGGGCCAAAGGATACCAGAACCAAGACAGACGGAAGCCCACTCAGGAAGGTCTTCAATATGCAGTTTCTGCGTGGTAAACCTTCCGGAACAGTTGGGAAAACTGATTACCTTTGCGAAGGAGAGCTTTCAGTCCTTGTAACTGCCATGCATGAACGGGTAACCGGATACTGCTTTGTGGATACGTACTATCAGTCTCAGAGCGAGAGACAGACTGTCCAGAGCTATTGCCAGAGCGACTCAGATGAAGGTGGTTTGAACTTACAAACAGACCCTTTTACCAGTGGCGAATGTGATTCCGATCAGCCGATTCTGGATCCCAGTCACTACTTTCTGACTGTTCTGGACTGCCAACTACAAGTCTTCAGAGATGAATGGACCAATACCGTGCATCAGATAGGCGCTAGGGTGCAAGACTATGTAAATCTATAGGTCCCGAATCCTTGCAACTAATCACCCATACTAATCATCCTTGACTTCAGACAGACAACTTTCCCTATCCGTTCTCAAAACTGCGCACATCGCGTTCAAAAGATTTCGAGAGGCCGTCGGTTTGGCTACGTGCAACAAGACGGGCGCTAACGCGGTTGATACGGTCTCTGAAAAAGACTCTCCAGTGCTGGGACGAGGAGCAACTTCCAACAATTTACGAGCAGCTGGAACTTCAATCCATTCCAGAGACAGTGTCAGACCTTAGGATCTGCTTGAAAGATCTCCAGAAGATCCTGGAATTATGCGATGAGCATGAACGCTTTGTATGAACATATTTTAACATGATGACCGAATGCATGCTGACCATTCCCTTGTAGTTGAAACTGGACAACATTGACGCACAGCTGGACAACATTGCAGTACAGCAACACGCTTCTCAGCTACAAATAACTGCGGCTCAGAACAGCCAAAAAGCGACAAACTTCTTGCTTTACGTAAGTGATCTCCAGTGATATAGAAGAATTTGTTGCTAATCAACTTGAAAGGTCATCTCGCCTATCACGGCGGCGGCGGCGATACTGTCCATGCAGGAGAAGGCGATCCCTACATTTCTGGGTCCTAACAAGTTATCGTTCTTCGTATTGGTACCGATTCTCATAATATTTGTGGCTGCAGTTTTCAAGGTGATACATTCATGGGACAGAATATTCCCGGCCCTTTGTCAACGGATGAAATGGCATCAGGTGGAGCGACATCGCACGGATGATATAGAGCTAGCAGACATGGAGCCTTGAGAGTCGATGCCTTGGTTTTAAATTCCATGTTTCTGTTCCCCAACGTAAAGCTTTATAAAAACGCGTCCAATATTCGATCTTTCCCTACCGTGATACCTAAATCTCTTGTGCAAAGGTTCCCGTGGCGACGCCTCGGCGGTATTCGTAGGCTGCGCTGAGACTAACTTTCGAGCAACAGGCATCTACTGATTTAAGTTCATAGGAACATCATGACCATTGGATTGTCACTGTGGAGATTTACTTTTTACTTTACCATCTGCTTTCATCATTCTTACGACCGTGTCGAAATCGCCCTTTTCTACCTGCTGCATTACATAGTGTTAGTTCTTCCAACTATCATCCAGCATCTCACCACAAAAACAAACAATCACATATCTTGCCGATGGAGGAGGGAACCTCCCTCAATACGTCTCTACATGAGCTGAGCGTCCAAAATCCTTGGTTTGCCACTCATCCTCTACAATGGACCGAACGACACCTGCAGCTTGTTAAATGCAAATTTCAACAACTCGATAGCCCTAACGAAACCGGTAAGCATCAAGAGAGTACCGTGGGCGAGGTAGAAGAGTTCGCGGACGAATGGCATTGCCCTACAATGAAAGGCTGTTATTTCAGCGAGATTTTCAGTCGCGATGGAAATCCTTTGGAATTTGCTGAGTATGTTATGCTGCTTTCCCTGCTTATTGGCTTTACTAATGGGCTATGTAGTGACGCACCGTCTTTCTATTACGCTCAGCATAAGATAAATCGACCAGATTGTATCGTCTTCTTGGAGCCAACTCCACCTCCGTCACACAGCAGCACTGCGCGGCTTGTTGTGGGCTTCTGTTCTTACGCCCTGATAACAGTTCGACGTCGAGCGAAATGCTACCGGCGGTGGAAGAAAATGGGAATGGAAGCTTCTAGGCAGCGATGTGAGCGAAAATTACAACAATGCACGCCCAAGACTTGGACTCAAGATCCATACCTTGTCTGCATCATGTTGTCTTTAGCGCAGGATCGATGGAACAAATGGTTAGAGCACCGCTGCCAGAGCTATCCGGTATGTATTTTTCTCTTCCCTTTCAGAACGGCAATACTAATATTTTTAGGTCTTTCTTGTTGTTTGCAATGAAACTGACAAGGCCAATGCTTATGTATACCATGCCGAGTTCCCCCTAGATATCATGGACGGATTGGACACCCCTTCGTCGCATATAGCTACTTGGCCTACGATCTACTATACTAAGATCACGTTTGAGCCATACGGGACCTTCATCGACCGTCTCATTACAAACATTCTAGGGGTCAAGGAGGTCAAGACGAAGTCCAAGTCGACAAGGGAACACTAACCCTGCGATGAAACCACTGGCATGAGCAGCAAGAGAATCAAGTCAGACATCTCACAGGCTAGAGGACTCTGATGTCAAGGTCTGACGTGATCTAGACTCTACAGTGTATTGGCAATTCTTCACACCGGATAGTAAAACATAATCCAAATTGAACCCCATTGTGGAACTTCACTTCGAAGCTAGAGGATGACCAGAAGGTAGACTCTGCGAGGACTTCATCATCCCTCCATCACTCGGTTACCCTGTCTTCCTTGTTGCTGTAGTTGTTATCGCTTATACATGAAGCACCGGGGCGCGTCCATTGAAGTGTTAACTCATTCATCTTCCATCCCCACAGATCCTTTTCCTCGTCGTCGACAACAACAAACCCAGCTCTATCATAGAGGAACAGCGACGTCTCCTGTGTTCTTGCGGTGTAAAGTGAAACCTTCTCAAATCCCATCTCTCCCACAAACTCCATTGCTGCAGCCAGTAATCTTTTCCCAACGCCGAGACCACGGGCTCGCTCATCCACTATGAAGCCTCGTATCTGTGCCATGCCGGGTTGTTTCATACTCTCAGCATCGACAAGGATAGTGCCCACGATCTTCTGCGTGAAAGCAGCAGGATCATCATCAGGCGTTGTATTCTGAATTGCGGCGAAGACTTGGTTTCGAGGGTTGGAGTTGAGTCTTGAGATAAGGTCGGCCCATGCCGCGCCGACTGAGGCTTCGAATGCTAGACCCCAGGAGTTTATGGGGTGGTAGTAGGCTATGTGCATCTCAAGACATCTGGCGAGTAAGCCAGGACGATATCCTGCTTCAATAGTGACAGTTGATTCATGGGCCGCCATTTGGAAGTTAGAGAGCTGTGGTTTAGTAAAGTAGAGTTGCGTCTCGCCATTGATGTGTGGGAGAGCATCGTGTCAATGAGTCAGACTGCACCAGGTTCTCTTGGCACGCCCTGTTACAATTCATGCTGACATACGGATGCGGGGTATCATTCGGCATGCGACAAGACAATGGACCAATCATGCTTTTCATCCGCCCCTGTTCTGTACGCCTGTCACTGAAGTAGGAATGTTGAGCATCAATCAGGACGGGATATAATTATTCTGATATTGAACGGTACGAAATTGACAGATCAATTTACAAACTATTGACCAAGACATCTTTGATGAGGTTTCGAGCGAGTGTACTTTGGTTGAGCTTCCAGTCCCAAACCAAGCAACAGGTATTTGTCATCCCACAGCAGCGAGTTTCATACTCGTGCTATTCCTTGACGGTCTTCTTCTCAACACGACAATATGGGCATCTTGGTTGTCCGCAATAGGGACAGTTGGCTGATGTTGCTCTGATCCCGGCGGCGTGACAACCACAGCAGGTATATATCCAGACTTGTTTCTTCTTCTTGGGTTGCTGCATCCAACTTAGTCTCACAATGCTGGTTGCAGTCTTGCTTCATTGCTTACCATGCTGTATATTCCTAGATCCGGCTCAATCGGAACCAGGTGCATTGCCGATCGAAAACGCGTCTTAGGAGAGGGTCTTGTTCCAGATAGATGCAGTGGAGGTATGAAAAAACGCAATAGAGAGATGTGTAAACCTTTAAAAGGTGTTGAACTCCTCGTTCTGACTTGAGAAGTGGTTTTCCTTGAGTAATTCGAGTCGTAATCTCATCTAGTAGGTTGAGAAATGTCAAAGAGTAACATTAAAAAAAGGCGTGCCGGGCTGTCTCTTTTAAAGCTCGGTCGAGGGACAAAGTTGTGGCAGAATGGCGTGGGACTTTGTCCCACGTGGCAGCATGCGTCAAAGGAATAATTGGCCGGCTCGTTTTGTTTTCCTTTTCCTAGCTGGTACCAGGGTCTTTCATCTGCTGCTCATCAAATGGAAAAATCAGGTACCTATGACAGGAAACATATGCCACATAGATGCCTTGTCCCTCTGAAATGGGATGCCCTGCACACTTGAGTTAGCCACAAGCATGGTTGCAAGGAATCCGACAGGGAATTGTTGCAGGTTATTGGTGTGACAGGGGCAAGGTACCGAGAGATCGTTCTGATCAACTAATCATGTCATGCCGATCTGCACGAAGCACGCACCCCGCTGCATCTTTCCAACTTTCGGTGCGGCGTCTGGTTACACAAAACAGAGCTCCTTTCCTTTCCGTGAACGTAGCTCAACATCTCGGGTTATCCGTATGCCAAAACCTGATGTTGGGAGGAGTGGGAAAGGGGGCAGTTTGTTCACATGTAACGTGTCCATTCCTGCATTCAACTCGGACTATCATCTAGTTACAAGCCTCGAGCACTAGAAGCGCCCAAAGATGACTTCTTACCAGAAATTTGACTCTTTACCTTCTTCCAACAAGCAATCGATCGGCGACTTGGTTTCTGTGCTGCAACTCGCCATTGATGAATTAGGTAGTGTAGCAATCCGATTGTGGCGTCCGTTTTGTCGTACCGTAATTTAACGTGCTGAACTCTATTGTTCGGTGTGGCACACCTATTCTTGCTTGGCCAATTCGATTATATCCGTGCTTACTCGGTGACGCGTACCTGAAAATACGACCCGTGACAAATGAAACTACGTACAAATTCGACGATAGCATCGGATATGACAAGATTATGCCGGAGCAAACCTCGACCACATGACCGGCATTCTGGTCAATCATATCCTGCCAGCGCTTTGTTCCATCCACTTAATACGAGATCGGGGATGTCATTCTGATACATGTCTGCGAGTGTTTCACAATAGCTCGCGCATCTACGAAAAAGCTGACCGCTTGCCCTGTTAACGCAACTGGGTCATAGAAATACCTCATTGTTCAGAAGCTGTTTTCGATAAGCTTTTACGGTAGCTCATCCAGTCTAAACAAAGTAATCAGAACAGCCACACATGGTGGGCCTCAACTATGATGCCATGGGGGATGCCTGCCATTAATGCACAGTGCAGTTGTGGATTGACCAATCTCAGAGTCCAATTGTGTTCCCCCATGTATCTCACTTTGGAATGGCGAGGATAGTCTAGATGCGGCTCATTCCATGCTCGGGCGCAAGATTGCAAAAGAACTAGAGTCAGTCAACCTTGAAAGATGCTGGATCAAGTACAAGTTCAATCGCCACAAGGCTTAAAGACTGAGACACACCAACAACTCACTTCTACTTCCAGAGCTAGGTCGATACTGCCTTAGACGAGGATGCACGAGCTTTGGACGGAGTAAAGGTGTTTTTCAGGCAATCATTATCCTTGTCATGACCGCCGATATCGCTATGTTCGTAAATTGGTAAGAGTTCACGAGCAGAACTCTTGACTAGGATGTAAACTGCAAACGGGTGTTTGCTTCCTCAGCCATTTCTACACAACACCTTCCCCGAGGACCTGGAATGTTCTTGGGCAAGTTTTGCTCTTCATTTGACGCCTTTTCGCATCATAAGTGGCCAGTTACCAGTAGTTAATTTCGTGCAACCATGTATTGTATACCCGGCGTAACAGGGATGTATGTATGTTGTAGCGTAACAGGGAGGTTTGTATGTTATTGTGAAAAAGATTCCGAAAATGGGCATTGTGTAAACACGTAGTTACGTAGGAAGGTGCGGCACAAGATGTGGGTAGGGGAGATCTGTCTGAAAGGTGCCTCAATATCCACAAAGTCCTGTCGTTTGATGGCTCTACAATATCTATCTCTGTCGCCAGAACGTTGGGAAAGATCGCCACACTATATTCGCCTCACTTCTGGAGACTTCGTTCTACCCTCGTACATTCTTATACCTCCGTTGTTGTTAGAAGTACAACTCAGACAGAGGAGGTCTGGCGTCTGTAAATGGAGCTTCTGTAACATGGAAGTTCCATGCTCCAGATTCCAGGCTGTTCGTCGTGGGATACACGAGAACCTTGCAAAGAGAATTATTCGATAGCTTCCATCTGGGAAATTGGCGCTTTCAGGGTCCACGGGGAGACCCGCAGCCTGCAAACCATCGAAATAAAGCCTGAAGCTGCGTCGATAGCTGGCAGCTAAAATCCACTAGTCCGGTCGGGAACACAAACTATTGACTCTCCTTAGGCACTAATGTCATCAACGCGAGATACCAATTTCCGAAGCTCTGTTTCTAAAAGTCCAAGAGGAATAGAAGCAGATTCCTCACTCCGCGTTGGTTTCTTCTTGAGCTACCTCTGCCAATTTCACTCGCTTCAGTCATTCGTTTGAGCCATCATGCAACTAAACAACCTTCGCTTGCTGGCCATTGGCCTTGCTGGTCTTGATATCGCAGTTGGGAGCCCTTGCAAACCTATTTCCTCAGGTAAGTGATAAACTCCCAATCGGTCATCCTTTGCTAATGGCTTTTCCAGTATCTGACTCCTCAATTGCGACAACTGCAACAACATCCGGCTCATCCAGCTTCGCCTTGTCTTTGGACAGCTCGGCCACCATTGCCACTACTACGACCGAGGCATTGGCTCCTGCAGATACTACCACCGAAGCGACCACGGTTACTGAAGCAGACACTGCTACTACCGAGGCTACCACTTCTGGTGATGTCACTCCCGAGGTGACCACTTTTGCTACATCAGTCGCAACCACTGAGGCCACTACTGAGGAGACTACGATCACCGAAACGGCCACCGTTAACATTGAAGCAACCACTTCCGGTGATATGACCTCGGAGGCGACTACCTTCGCTACTTCAGCGGCAACCACAGCTGAGACCACGGCAACGTCAGACGCTGTCACTACTTCGGTCGAAATCACGGAGGCTCCCACCACCACTGAAGAAGCCACAACTACTGCAGCTCCCACCACCACTACCGTGCCTACGGTGCCAATGTTCCGTCTTGTCCCTGAAAGCGGAACTTATGCAAACCAAGCTATTGCATCAAACCGGTACCAGGGCTCTAAGCTCACCTTCAACAGCCTTTCAGGCTATCGCGAAGCCTTCTTCACTGTCGATTCCACTACTGGCCACTTGCTTCTTGACGGCCAGAAACCTATTTGTGGCTGGACTCCTGGTGATGGCACCAGTGCACTCGTGGTCTGCAGTGACAATATGTCAGGGCAAGAGAAGTTCATCACCTGCGAGGCACCTACCAGTCGCCAATTGGAGTGCACTGTGCCTGAGCTCTTTTGTAGCATGTTTACAGGCTGTACTGCTACAGGAAACCTTTGGGGCACTACATATATCGGGGCCTCTGGTGGTACTGGTGTCGATACTTTGTTCCTTGGTCCGAACAGTAGTCCAGGAAACACGGCTGTGCCCTTGCTGATTGTACACAGCTTAGATTAGACGAGCTAAAACCTCAGGTTGAATAACCAGTTTATGTTTTTCATTCTTTACGTATAAATCACTCGTCAATTCACCTTGACTTAGAATAATGTAATCCATACTTTGTATCAGTCATATTAATGAATGTGTTAGCGCCAGCAAACTGGCGACGGAAGAGCTATACTCTGAGGCTCAGCCGCCAAAATAAAATACCCCAAGTCTTAGCCTTGGTTTGCATATGGTGACTGGATTATTCCTTCCCCACGCTTTATGAGCCAATCCTTAATAGCCCAAGGTTCTAATAAGGCCAAGGCCAAGACTACATGGATGTTTTCAGCTTGGGTGGTCTTGTCCCCGATCAGTTCGTGGCTTGCATAAGGCTTCTAGAATAGCCAATAAAAAGACACCTCTTTGTGAGAAAGGAGAGAAGAACTGCACAGCCTCCGAAAAACAGCTTTTTGTTACCCAGCTACTGTTATAAGCGCGCCGACATATCCAATCACGCGCAACCAATTGCCGCCTGACAACACTCAAAGACCCCCATGCTTTATTTTAGAGGTCTGCCCATTCTGTCCAACTGGTCTGCTAATTAAAGAATTGGGCCTTCAATCGTGGCAGGGCGGTTAAGTCCAGTGCGACCAATGCATAAATCTAGTGGTTGCTCCAACTCATGACGAGTCGGTCCTTATTCTTTCTACGGCACTTAGTGTACTTTGACTCGGCGCTCTTAGCCTCAGACGCTC
Organism: Fusarium incarnatum; assembly: GCA_004367075.1. Classification (NCBI taxonomy): domain Eukaryota; kingdom Fungi; phylum Ascomycota; class Sordariomycetes; order Hypocreales; family Nectriaceae; genus Fusarium; species Fusarium incarnatum. The sequence continues at coordinate 114,033 of QGDZ01000054.1, forward strand.
CTTCTGTCACTTGTTTGCGATACTATAGACTCACAACATGGCAAAAAGCGCCAAGATTGAGTGCTCACTCAATACCACAGAATGTATCTTGGAGACGATCGCGAGCATTCTCGGCGAAGTCCAGGAGCAGAACGCCGAATATAACTGGGATCCTCTGACCTTTCTATTCACCGCTATAATCGGTGTTATCGCTATCGTGTTTGCAGCTCTAACCGCATTCCAATCTTTCTTGGCTGCTGGCCCCGGCCGTACCAAATCTGGAGCCTACGCCATAGGTCCATGGTCACGGCAGAACCATCGCAAGTTCGACTTTACGGAGATGCGATTTCGGACCACAGCATCTACACCAATTCTAACAATCGATTCGCTAGACCTTTCCCTTCTAGAGAACCGTCGGTTTGCGTGGCTAAGTCCAGAAAGAGTGGGGAAGGGAGCGAATGATTACTTCCCAGCAACGTGGCTTGCTCTTTTATCACACCTAGTCCTGGACAATACAAGGTTCTGGGACGAGGTGAAGATCACCGGGGCCGATTTTATCCCTTCAGAATTATCGGCTGTCCCAGCATATGGTTCGATAAGATTTGTCGCAACTCTGGCTATGATTCTCTCGCAAGGATTTGGTCATCTAACTATCGACCGAGAAACTGGTTTACCGAGGATCCGCGATCGTCGCTTCAATCTTATGTTTCGACATCATGCTTCATTGGGCGTTATTGGATTCTTTGAGATGTATGGGAAGATAAAATTCCAAGAGTCGAACCGGGGCCGCGAGTTGTATGAACGGCTACTTCAGGCCCACGGTCAGATGGATATCTCAGCACGCAGGGTCGACGATGAACGGATTAAAACAATTATCAAGGCAAATCAGGCACTCACCTTCAACCCACATGAGGGAGGTGTATTCATGAAATCATTCCAGGCCCGTTTGAGACAAGAATGCCCACATCGCGACCAGCAACCAAAACCAGCCTGCCTCAACTTGGTTCTTTATTCGGATACCCTCCTGATATGTTGTTACGTAAAAGGGCCTTTATGTCTATTGCTGGCGCGTGTCCCAGAAGCCCTACCATCTGTCTTTCCACACAAGAGGACTAAACTCTGCGAAAGGCTTTCAACTCTTCTACTTCAAAGCAGATTCTGGAGTATGAGATCCTCGGCTTCTTGTGACCTCCCCCTCAGCCCATCAATGAACGAGGCCTACGATGGGCTTCATTTTACCAAGAATGTTGTATCGTGGGCCAGGTCGGAAGTTGACCCCGGTATAGACGAGCTGATTTTGAGCGACTCTACTTACAGCTGTTGCTTAGATGGCATCGATAAGATCCTTAATCAAGAAGGCCGGTACGATGATCAAACTATAACCACTCAGAGTCTTTTAGAAAGAGATCTCAAGTCTATTGACTCATGGTTGAGGAATATAGAACCCTATGTCCTGTGCAGGAAGCTCACCTTGAGCGTCATTGGAGAGGGGATTCAACAAATGATCGACACAGTTCAACAACAGTCAAGTTCCGAGCCCGAGCCCGACGTCACGGACGCAGCAGTTCATTCCAGCCTTGATGGATACATGTTGCCGACATTGCATGGTAAGCTTAGTCGTTTCTTAATGGCGGTAGGCGACCATTTCAATTGGAGTCGCCTCTACTCAGAAAAGTGGATTCAGGAGACATTTCCAAGAGTCTCAAGATTCCAGGGGGATCTCAATACAGTTAAATACGATACTTTCGAAGGACTCAGACGGATAGAGGAGCTTTGGGCAATAAGAGACTTACATGTTAACGTTGAGGATAGTGGGAGTGAAGATGGGGCAGACCAGGGCCAAGTGCACGAGATTCATGAATACGCATGGGAGTTTCCCACAGCAACAATTCACCCACTGGACAACCTCCTTATCTACCGTGCGGTTTTGCTGACCCTGATATATTGTCTGAGCAGCGATAGCAGTGAGTTGATGGATGAAGACGCATACGGGACTATTGTCCCTATTATGTAACTATTTGAACAAGATTAAATTGGTATCATAAAATATGCACAGATTGACTCGCTCCAATATGTAATGTCCTTCCTCCGTCTAGCAACGTCCTCAATTTTTACTCTTTGTCAAAACCACCTTCTCGTGTTCCATCCCATCCGCTACTGCCGTTGTCCCACTACTCACGGTGCCAGTCATAGTTGTCAATCCTCCAACGTCACTCAGTGTCGGCATCTCTTCTCCATCTTCTATTCGTGCCAAAGATCGGTCGATAAAAATTGGTTTCGCCGTTCCTTCCTTTTGCTTCCTTTTGCATATCATCTTCTGCACCAATTGTCGTGTCGATGGCACACAGGCTACTATCGTGCCTACATACGTCTCGATTAATGCCCACAAGACGATGTCCAGTTGACCAGTCGCTGTTACAACATGTCAGTATTTGGCATCGGCTCCATCATGCTTTACTTGCCTGCTTGTGAAGGATTCGAAAGCAGCTTTTCCGTCAAGATGGTCCGTACCAGACTGACAGCTGTGAGACTCATCATTTTGTTAGTTTCAGAGGGTACAGTATAATTGAGGGATCTTACAAAATTCCTAGTCCAAACATGGAGATGACGCTGATCTTCTTGTTAAGTTTCAGTCCAATGTTCCAGAGTTGTGTCATGGGCAAGATGAGCATCCAGACATCGACCACCAAGTTAATGATACAACTAGCCAGTACGACTGTGATGCTCGGTACGTAGTCTTCCGGATCGAGAGTGTTTAAGTCCTTCACATTCAGTAAATTACCCACAGCTCCTCCGATAGCAAAGTTGAGGACGGAAATGACGATTGTGGATATTATGTTGAAGGCGATTGTCACCCAGACTACAATTCGGAATCGGCTGTCTGGAAACACGCGGAGGTAGAAGAAGAGGATCGAGTTCTTTGCTGCAGCCAAGGCACACAGGTACATCGTATGCACAATAACTATCTCCTGCTTCAAGTTAACACAGGACCTAGATTATATCAGATGTATTTACCTTGATAGCCTTTTTCACATTGTCTTGACTGAACAAAGGAAGAGCAAGCCCGATGCCATGCTGTATTGCTGATGAATGACGATCATGAGCCATGACACAATAACAAGATATTAGTCACTAAGACTTACCCAGTAGTATAAATACAGTCACGGGTATCAAGAATACCTGTTTTATGTCAGCAGGATGCCAAAGGTAAGAGAAAGTGCCGTACAAATGCGATGAATGCCCAGGTATCATCTGGTCCCCAGGGGCTCTTGGTGATGAACTTGGAGGCTACTCTAAGGGCGACAAAGAACATCGCCAGCGTGGTAAATACGATGATGACAATTCGATATATCTGGCGGTTATCCTGTAGAGGCATATTGCAGAACTCCACGCCAAACTCCATCAGACCTGCGCAGTATTAGCCAAGTCGCATTAGAGCACTGAAGCGCTACCTCTCATCTCTTCAACGTTGCAGCTGCTAGTGACACAGCTCATCACCTCGGTCGGGAACGAAGAGTGGTTATCGCACATCGCCTTTATGTCGGTATTCGTGCCATTCGACGAATCGAGCATTTGAATAAGGCATGGTATCTTTCAACTTGTTAGCTAGGAGATCAGATACAGCGTATAGACTTACTGCACATGACGGGACATCTGTTACAGACAAGGCTGTCGCGAGTCCTGCCAAGCAGAGCAAAAGTAACAGAATCATTCTAAGACTTTTGAAAAGAAATGACTAAAGAGAATGAGACGGGAATGGGAATCAAGCCAGTTTTAAAAACCGTCACCGGAGCATTTAAGACATGTCCTACTACGTTCCTGGCCTAGCACGCCAAGGTCTCGACAGATCGATCCCGCCTTGAAGGCTGTTAGCGAGGAATGTCATGTCACCGTTCATTCCAACGGGAAGTTAATCACACGAATTAGGCTGAGAATGGGAGTGATAGGGCAGGTGCCTGGCTGCGCTATGATGGAAACAGGGGAGAGGTCTTATGTGGCGTACGCCACTTGGATCCTTCACACATTAGTGATTACACCAATACCAAAACATGGGGAATTGTGGTTCTTCAAAGACGTTTGAATGACGATATTTGCTTTTGTATGTCGCTCCAATCTAAGATGTGTTTCTGACATGGACGGCGAGCTTTTGTGGAAGTGCACAACGAGGTCATGATGCAGATTATAGGCTTCGAGTCACTCATCTAGAATGAGTGTCTTCAGCTGAAACAGCGTTCAAACTCAAACTCCTCAACGTCGCATAGTGAATCTTACCGATTTGATTATGGGCAGGGTGCTTTTTTCAGCTTTGGACAAGGAAAGTTGAGTGATGTGAGTTATCAGATTGAAGGCGAAGAATAAACACCCGATGTAACACCAGAGATACCGGACCAGATGACAAAAGAAACTTCTGTCTACTGAGATAAAGTCGTATTAATGCTACCTTAAGCCGGCTCAAGACGATCAGCTTATTCGGTCTCTTATGATTTGGCATTTCTGATACGGAGATGGAAGCTTATCGGTGGCGGTACTTCTTATCTCATACTAATTTGGTGGAAAGGAAAGTTTCTTATCAGCATCAGGCGATAAGATAAGATGAGATCAGACCTCCCCAGGTGGGCGTCAGAAGAAATGTCCTCCAAGACTTAGGCTACAGAAATAAAGTAGCCTAAATGCTAGCCTAAGCTGCCATAAGGTGATCAGATTATTTCGTCTCTTATGCTGTCGGGGGCCAATTCTTATGACACCCAGAGGCTCCCGTTACTTCGCTAACAGGGCTCAACCACATCTATACCACAGATTGATAAGGCTTTATCGTTCTCAGGCTGAATTGCTCAAGTGTGTATCTGGATTTGCAAAGGGTTAGAGAAGCATGTTCTTGTTTGGAATTAACCCCGAGCAAATAACTAAGTTGGCCAGTTCGATTCCGAAGGCTTAAGAGTTGCAAATCCCGACCTATTAAAATACTGCAATATTGTAGCGAATTGTGAGTCACTCGCTATCGATCGTGGGACAAAACGAGACTCAATACGTATTTCCACGACACGCTATTGGAGATTCTGATAAAATTATATTACTAGTCAGTCATTACTTCAGCTACCTATCTCGGGCAATTCAAGATATTGGCATTGGATTTAAAACCTCATGCTGGGCCTCCCCTTACCCTGGAGGAAGCTCCAACTCCAACCATACCAAGAATTTTGCTCACAGGCCGTCAGCATGGGAAATGACTATTCATTCTGCCACTCAACGAAGGGGATACGATAGACCCTTAATTTTGCCTCGAGGAATTCAAAAGAACAGTTACGAAAACTTTACGACAATGGACCGAGGTGCTGATTATCTCTGTAAGGCACAGCAAATAAGTCTCTTGGCGCATGCCGCTATTGGAGCTAACACGAGTGCCGGATATGAATCCGGTCGATATTGCGGAGAATATGATTTACCTGTAGATTGGTAAAGTCCTCCGATTGAAGCAATCGCGAAATGGGAAGCCCTATCAAAGCGGGGATGACAGTTTCGGGAAGGATAATCGTCTGCTTACTATAACAATTTACTATAATCGTTTTATGTTATGCGAGATTTGACTCTTGGCTACTGGAATACATCGTGATAGTCATTGCGCTGCGACTTTCGACGTCGAGCTCAGCGATCAATTCCATCTGATAACGAAAAATCCGCGCAAGCGGGGTTAATGATTGATCGTCAAAAACCTTGGGTCGCATTCACAATTACAAGCCCAAGCCGATATTAGCCCAGTAGGAGGTTAAGATCGCCTTGAAACTGCGACTGTAACATCCGGAGCGAGATAAACCTCCCACATCCCGACCCGGCTCTTAATAGAATGCAGATAATTTTCCGTTTCGGTGGAATGTCGGATTATAGTAAAACATTTAATGTTGGACATAGCTTGGATCTTCACGAAGGATTTTGAAAACGTCCCAAACGATTGGTATGAGGAACGAGATCCTTGACCAGATCTAGAAAGTGTGATGAACAGTGCCGTTTACCTACATGAAGGATTATGTACGTCAAGACACGCGGAGTTCCACTGGAGAAGGAAGGTATCGAATCCTTCTGCAGGTCCAGGACCCCTGCAGTAGTAAGATGCGAAGCGGATGAACTGGCCCTTTTTGATCCTTTGGCCCGAGAAACTTTATTGGGTCCAGTGAGCAAATTTGGGATGACAGCGGTTCCCGGGGAACGGGTTGGCTGTTTCATGTGTTTCCATGAGGAAGGATGGCAGTTCTAACGTACGGCGTATCACGTATCAGATCTGGTTTCGTGTGGAGTTTGTGCCGAGAGAATCTACGCGAAGGAAATCCTGCGGCCGCATCCAACGGCTTTGGGGCTTAGTTCAAACCTTATGCTCCACGTACGAAGCTACAGCGATGACAGACAGTATCACAGTGAGACCGAGGGATCTAATTGTATGTTCTTATGCCAGTCTATTTTCAGTGGCTTCTATTTATGCAAATGCCTGCCGTAAAATCATCGACTCTTATCTTATATCATCCACTGACTAAATATCTTCCCCATATGTATATATCTTAAATGATGAGCTTGGTGAGGAGCTTACCCTGGTTGACACCAGTGAAGAGCTTCATCCAGGTCTCAGGCTGCTTCTCAATGGGAGCCTCAATAACGGTCTCAGCAGCCTCAAGCTTGATGCGGCCGTCGGCAGTGGCGCCAATAAGCTCGCCAAGGATGGCAGGGACCTTGTCCATGTAGTCGAGCATGATGAAGCCGCGGATGTTGATACGCGAAGAGATAAGCTCGAACCAGTTCTTAAGAGCCATGGGCTCATCAGAGTTATAGCTGCTAACGGCGCCACAAACGGCAATGTGACCGTGGCGCTTAACGCGGGTCAGCATAGCGTCGAGGACGAAGCCGCCGACGTTGTCAAAGTAGACATCGACCTCGTCGGGGGTAACGCGCTTAAGATCCTCGAGGAAGGTAGGGGACTTGTAGTTGATGCACTCGTGGGCGCCGATGCTCTTCACCCACTCGCACTTCTCATCGGAACCAGCAATACCGATAACGCGCTTGGCCTTGAGGATTTTGGCAGCGATCTGGACAGCCATGGAGCCGGTGGCGCCAGCAGCGGCAGAGATAACGATGGTGTGCTCGGGCTTAGCCTCGCCAGCGTAGTACAGACCAGTGTAAGCAGCGAGACCAGAGGCACCAAAGGCACCGAGGAAGTGAGTGGTAGGGAGACCATTGGGGAGGGGAGCAAGAGGCTGGGAGTTCTCGGCTTCTAGGATGGCATACTCGCTCCAGATGCCGAGATGGAAATCCATGCAGAGATCGCCAACCTTGAACTTGTCCGACTTGGACTCGACGACCTCAGCGATGATGCCGGATCGCATAGGCGAGCCGACGGGGACGGTAGGGACATAGAAGCGCTCAGGGGCGACGGTGCTCTGCATAAAGTTCCTCAGGCCAGTGTCGTTGGAGAAGTACTGGATCTTGACGAGGATCTGGCCATCAGCGAGCTCAGGAAGGGTGACAGTCTGCAGCTTCCAGGTGGCGTCAGGGCCTTCAAGGACAGGCTCCCCTGTGGGCTTGTTGGCCAGGATCCATTGCTTGGTAGTGCGCTGAGCAGACATGATGACAGAGTGATGATGTTTGTGAAAGGTGTGATAGTGATACGAGACGAGGCGAGGCGATAATAGTACCGAAAAGTAAAGTTTAGTCGATGGAAAAGATGGGTTATTGTTTCGCGGAAGCTCGTAGCGAGAAGAGCTGGACGAGATATGGTTGGTGGAGAGTGGGGGAAGGATCTAAACCAAGAAATATTTTGCTTTTTTCCCAGTTGGGACTTTGGTTGATAGAGACTAGACTAATCCTTTATAAAGGTAGAGAGACGAGCTTACCGTAATTACAATTTATGATTAATTTCTGTTCTAGTCCACTCCTCATGTGGACTAGTCATCTCTTGTGTCCTCTTTCCGTTGGCTCGTGCTGGTCCCATCTCCGACGAGTGTTTGAGGTCAGGTTCAAGGGTCTTGGGTCTTTGGGAGGGGGGACCCCCATTTATGCCCCCCAGTGTGTCCCTCTGTGTCTCTGCTGTTGGTTCCCCTTTCATGCACACATGGCAGAGAACGGGAGGATTTTGTAAGGACACCGCAAACCCGGTCAAGCCAAGACAGTGTCACCCCCTGAAAAACTGAAAAAGTGGCGGGCCAAAGGTTACATAATGGAAGGTCAGAAAGAAGCACGTCAGACGGTTGGGTTGTTTCGAGAGCTAGCATCGTGCAGTTTAAGATCTCGATAATTCCGAAACTCAATTCAACGCTGCTACCAATTTTGTCTCTTGACTTCCGACACTAAAAGAGCCGTTGCTGAAGATACGGTCGGTTTCACTACTGAGAAACCGTTGAGAACTAAAAGAGCTCTCTAAATATTTAGCGTCGCCGTCGTCATGAGTCTTGACTCGTGAATCGGCCAACTCTGCTTTTTATGCAGGATTGTAGTGAATTTTTAGGGCATCGATCACTGTAATCATTGTGCTCAGAAGGCAGAGCCAACGCTAAAGACCTTCTGTGGTTAGCCGGTGTCCCCTCTTTTTAAGAGTCTAGTCCAAATGGAGCTTCATGGACTGAGCTTGCAACGTTCTCAACTGAAATCTTCCAACACCATGTGGACTCGACTGGAGACGCTACACCTTGACCCTGCTCGCCAAGTGGTCCAGGAGCCTTTTAGCCACGGGCACCAACAACCATCCGTCGTCTCTAGTCCGCAGTAACTTGCAATCTCAACCGCCCAAATCTTGCGCCTTCGGGAAGACCGTTTGAACTCTCTTCTCTCCGCAATGTCTGTTCTCAAAAACTACCTGTTTCGTTCAGCCTTTTAGGTCTGTAAGGCTGCATTAGGATAGCTCATCGTTAGACTGCCTTGCTTGTCAGCAATTGCATAGCTGCTAGAAAGCTGCCCACCAGGGATTACCCGTATGCTTGATAGCCACTAGTCAGCCCCGGCATATTTTACGGCGTGCCCATTTTCGATGTAATGTTATGCTGCAGCAGTTGCCGAGTCAAGAAAGTCAAAGGACGAAAAGCAAACAGAGCGTCTCTTTCCTAGTGGAGTTTCTGCTTGTGCTTCTGCCTTCCGTTTATTGGGCTCCAATTACCATGGCCTGTTTGCCATGCGATGCAATCGCGTGTTCCTTTTTTCTCGCCTCTGTCTGCATGGAACCTTGCTTGCTTTTTCTTAGTACCAGTGCCCGGGCGCTGGTGCTCAGACAGTCCACCCAGCTGAACTGTGATTGCTTTTGCTTTTTCGTTCTTATTTCTCGTCATTTTCTTCTCTTGTGTCTGGAAGGATTCTAATCCTTGAATTCTCGGCACCTTGGGGTTTTACTTGACTCACGTGTGGCAATTTGGGCAAATGCTCGTTATATCCGTAAACTTACCACTCACAAGGGTCAATCGTGCCAAGTTTGTTCCACTCTGGATCCGTAGACTAAGACTCTTCTCTCTCCCCTGCCCGGGAAACCCCTGCTTGGTCTCAGAATCCGCGCCCGCGGTGCCAAAGGGTTTCTCGGGTACGGATACTCGAATGATCCCTCCCAACCAACAAGCCCGTGGCAAAGAGATTACTGGGTCCAAGTTGCGCAGTCATACGTTCCTTTCTGGCAGTTAGTTCGTCTTAATGACCGTTTGTTGCAGAGAATTAGTGGCTATCCGTAGACTAATGCAGGTTCCTTTCTTCTTTCCCCTCTTCAATCCTGACATTCTCATTCTACATGGGCGCCGCAGCCGTTCGCTTCCGCAAGCTAAGAAAGGGAATCCCAATCAATGATCGACAGGACATTTTACTCTTCCTTGTCCCAGAATACCACCCTTCCTTTTTTCCCTCGTCCTTGGAATTGATATAAGGAACATTGGGGTAACCCTTAGCTCCTCCTCGTCATTTTCTCCCCATGCTTGCTTGATTGATGTTGGTTGTGATTTATTAACCCTTCCCCGGTTGTCTTTTGTTTCGATTTGAGTGTTTTGTTCTTCCGCAATATCGCCCACCATGTCTGATCCTGCTGCTGCTGCTGCTGCGGCGGCGCCAGTGGACTCGTCCGCGCAGGTCTTCTTGCCCATACTGGGCTTCGTCGCGGCCGAACTCGCCGTCAACTGTGTTATCGTTCTTTTGGTCCTCTTTGTTGTCGGGCTGCGGGTCGTCGGACGACTTATGGGACCTGGTCTTGGATGGGATGACTACTTTGTCATTTTCTCAACGGTTGGTGATCATGTCTTGATGTCCAATGGTACCAGTAACTAACAATCTTTTAGCCACTGGGCGTAGCAATGCTGTGCTGTCAAGGACTCTTTGCGCCTGTCGGAAATGGATACGATATCTCTGACGAGCTCATGTACAACGTACCTTTCATCCTCAAGTTGACTTTCTGCATGCAAATCATCTATGTCACCCTTCTCGCCGCCGTCAAAGCAAGCATGCTTGCCTTCTTTATTCGAGTCTTTCCTACAAGCTTCATGCAACGGGCCTCCAAGATTTCTCTCGCCTTTGTCGGATTGTGGTGGATTGCTTACCTCGGCGCTTGCATTTTCCTTTGTTCACCAGTTCAGGCTCAATGGGAGGCGCCTCTTACTTGCAAAGGTCAATACATGCCCATGATCCAGTCCCTGATCGCTACCAACGCTGTTGGTGATTTGATCATTATGGCTTTGCCCATGCACAGTGTTTGGGGCCTGAAGACAAGGCGTGCCGAGAAGATCGGTATCACCTCCTGTTTTGCTCTTGGTCTTGCGTAAGTTTCGCTTCCTGTAGACTCCTAAAGTATACCTACTAACTTGCTTAGTTGCGTCGTCTGCGCCATCTTCCGACTTATCTACATCTCGACCGTCGATCTCAATGGCAACATCACCGGAACCATGCCCACGACCATCTTCCTCTTCATCCTCGAACCCAATCTGGCCATCCTCTGCGTCAGCATCCCCATGCTCCGCCCTTTCTACGCCAAGTACAAGAAGCGAATGGGCGGCTCCCGCCTCGACGAATACTCCACCTCCCGAAGCACCGGATTTCGCGACCAGAGCCGAACGGGCGCCAGCAGCGCAGCCCCCCCTCCTGAGATCATCCGCGACCCCAACCTGTCAAGCTGGGAGATGGACGACTACCGCCCCCAAGACAAGCTCCAGCACGGATACAGTGTCTCGGGATTCCCTGACGAGTCAGGATCGGAAAAGAACTTGACTGTTGGATCATCTGAGGATCGCAACAATGCGATCAACGTCGAGACTCGATGGACGGTGACACACTCTCGAAAGCAGTAGTGTTGGGTAAAATGGTAGCATATTGTCGACTTAGCCGGGGCATTACCTCAAATCATCTTAAAATAATATCTTCTTCTAGTCAATACCAAGCATAACTTTCGCTAAAATACTATTGTTCCCACGAAGGAGTGTGAATGCCTTCACAATGTGCACCTTGAAACTACCATATGAAAGCGTCGATTCTAGTATGCAGCCACTTCAGTACGCTTACTCGATAGTCCAATCACAAAGAATTCAACAAAGTACTTGCATGTCAGCCAGTCATCATTCTCTTGAGCCTCACTGAACGTCAGAGCGCCATACCCACCCGGATACCGAAAGCCCTACATCCGAGAACGCAAATTCGTATTCTAGACCTGCGCCCAACGAATCCTTCGTCAAAGCACATGACTCCATCTCCATGTTCTTATCCACAGATCTTCAACGCTTTACCTGCAGTAAAGAGTCATGTCGATCCTCAAAATAACCTCATTTCCAGGTCAAATCTGATATATCAACTTTTTTCCCAAAAGCAAATATAATCCGCCCATTTCTCGGCTAAAGTTAGTGATCGACCAATTCCCCTTTTTTCTCAGCCGCTTTGCGCTCAGGCATAGCGTCTTGGTTCCCGAGTCCCCGGTGCATTAGTTTTTTTCTCGTCAGTGTAAGCGAGCCGAAAAGACCACTAGGAACCTCAGGAACACCCGATGATGATAATTTGCATGGGAATTACCACAGAGGTCGTATCGTAAGTGGACAAATGGTCAAACGTGCCGCGTGGGCTTTATTACCGGGTGTTAGCGTGTCGCAAGAATTTGTCGTCAAGAGTCTAATAGACGAAATAAGCTGACCAGCTTATGCCTGCTTAGCCCCAGCACTTATTTTGACAGCTAAGCCCTAGGGAACATCATATGTTATCCACTTGCAAGGCCATCACGAGGTATCAAAACAAAACTCCATATTTAATAAATAATTATTGAGTAAAACATCAAGCATTTTGAGGCGATCTTTGTTTCATTTCCTGCCCAGCGGCCCGAAAAGCCTTATCCCCTAAACAGTACCTGTATTCAGCCAAGGAATGATATCTCGGTAAAATGTCTGTAGACTTGAGCGGCCTCTGATCCGTGTATTGATAATGCGCGGCTAATGCGTTTCCTTGAATCACGACGGCTGCATAATATGTTAGTCATGAGAATAGTCTGTCGCTCAGGGGCTACTTACGACGACGGAGTTTCTTGGGGAGTTCGAGAACTAGCATGTCCTCGTCTCCTTTGTTGTTGGGCCAGTTCTCTGGGTCCGTGTTTAGGATGTCGTCGCTGTAGACGCACATGAAGTTTATCCGGATACGGTCTTCGTACATGATCCAGGGTTTGGAGAATTTGTATAGATCTAGTTGGTTCTTTTCGATGTTTTCGAATAGGGACATGTGCATTTGGGAAGTGATGGCCCAGTTCTTGTAGCTATCGCCCCAGACTTCGTACTTGAGTTTGGCAGCGGGCGTTTGATATAGAGCACTATCGTTAGCTACCCTCAACCACCTGTGCTTTCCCCACGTTGGTGGTTTTCTATCAAGACCCCAATTGAACTTGGCTGGCCCCTCCCAGAAAGGATGTTGTGAAGGTTTCCAATAGTCTGTCCCCCAAGAGATGTTGACATCAAGCGGTTTGAATCGCTCGGGGAAGTATGGATGTATAGCGCCCATTCGCATATGGAAAAAGCCTAGGGGAGGGTTGTTGATGATGTTACCCGAGACCACAAAGTCGTTCGGGTTTTCGATCTTCCGTGTGACGAGGTTAGGGATAGCGTCGTCGTCGATCCAGACCTGTGAAACAAGTAATTAGCACTAGCGAAGCAAGACATGTGACTCTGAACGTACAACATCGTCATCAATCTTGACGTAGTACTTTCCCCGATCCAACAATTTCCAGATATGCTTATATGTATACGTCCCAGCAATCTCCTGGGGATGAATCTTCTTATACCGTGGATTCGAAGCTATGATCTCTTCAAGATACCGCAAGTTGACGGGGTCGAACGTGTTAGCTACCCAAAGAACTTCGTCAAGCCATCCTCCGTTTTCTACCAGGTTGCGCTCGACATAGCACTTCATGACCTGGACTCGAGTTTGTCGGCCATAGAAAACGATGGCACTGACTGTGACATTATCTGGTTTGACGAGTGATGATCGTAGCGGCGAAGATGTGGGGTGTTCGACGTAGGTGAACGCTGGGAAGCGATACGTGTAGACGAGCATACCAAAAATGTAGAGCAGAACGCAGGATACCAGAGCGATGCGAATGTGTTTGCTCTCTCGGAGCCGCCCAAGATATGACATCTTGAACCGCAAGCGAGAGCAAGGATGGAGGGTGAGTAGCTCTGGCTGTCTCTCGCCTTAATATCTGTTCAAGACAGTCAGTATCAGACTCGAATCACAGTCCTGTTGAGATTGCCATGTTACATAGGACCTGTGCAACACACTCAATGTCATGTTTGTCGACCGTGCATACTCACTGTCTCAACCCAGCAGCAATCAATGAACTCACCTGAAAGAGGCTTATCTGTGCAACGACCGCAACCAACATCAATTACCCAGGGGGATGCTGCACCTTCTTATTTGCATTACTGGCCAATTAGTAGAGGTGTAAAAGGTCTGCAGTCTAGACCAGCAGCAATTGCGCCCTTGGAACTTAGATCGTTCCTGGCTAGACCTCCCGTTAGATTGAAAATACCAATGAACTAACCACCATATCAGATAATCGCCCTGCATCAAGCCACATACCATCCGATTCACAGCCCTTTATGGATTGCATACATGCGCCACCAATCAGGGAGATGCTGTGTGAGGCGCCACCAACTGAACACAGTGATGAAAGGGATTGAACTCGCATTCCTCATGGCTTTTTACAATTTTACCCATCTCGAAAAACCACATTTTCACCTCAAGGGCTGAAAGGCTCAAAAGTCAGTTTGGAATGCAGGCATAAGCCAGTGTCTCAAACCCTGATTTCCACGAATTGACACGTTCTTGAGCGAATCTCAGCGCGTTTGTCTGCCCTCTGCCAAGCCACGTTACAAGAACGGTCGCAAGAGTTTGAGCTGGGTTAGAGTTTGGGATGACAGGTAACGATGCCGGCCGGAATTGTATGCGAGGGGCTTGTTCGGCGCCGCTAGTGGTTAAAGGATTCATAATCAGCGACACGTCCAAGGGTGAAATCGACCAGACTGAGTGAGTGTGAGTTCGCGATGGGGGATTGGCTCCAATGAAGCCTTTTATCATGCAAAATGTAATCTCAGCTCTTTGTATGAAGTTGGTATCATTATACTTCCGCCATTCTAGCCAACTGTTGTTACCTATCTTCACATTCCATCTGTCACCGGCCTACCCTAGGCCCTCAGGATGAAGCTAGCGCAGACAGAGAGTACAGCCAATTAAAAGCGTACCACGCGCATTCATTCAGGGCAAAAAGAAGTTCCTTTCCGCAGTACACAAAGGCAAAAAAAGATGGACTTGGTCAAAGTCCCGAATTGTCAGTCGACGCAGGCCTGATTCGAACAGACGCCTCCGAAGAGAATAGATTTCTAGTCTATCGCATTAGACCACTCTGCCACTGCGCCTTTTTGCTGATTTGATTGAAATGGTCGTCGCTATCACGTCTCCAGTATCGTAGATGCAGTACCCAGTCTGCCTTGCTGTGCTGCGGATGATTTTTCCACCTCGCTGCCTGCGCGGCTGCGCCCGATGACTGTATCGGTACCTCATCAATGAGGCCTCGCCACCAAGTTCCGTGTTACCACCAGAACATAAGTAGCTACTAAAAACTTCTCTCGTTTTGCATACTTCCATCATCTTTTAGAATCAGAGCGCCTGAATAGTACATCTGCGATGGCGACTCAAGACAAGCTGCAGGAGCAGCTCTCTGGCCTCCAAATTTCTGCCTCAACTTCATGGCACCGTCTACAAACTCACGTCCAAGATGTCAAACTCACAGGCAGACTCATTATTGTCGGTGACGTGCACGGTCATCTCCCCGAACTCAAAAACCTACTCGAAAAAATCTCATACGACAGAAGTAAAGGCGATCAACTGATCTTTGTCGGTGATTTGATCAACAAAGGTCCCGATAGCCCTGGCGTCGTGCAACTGGCAATGGATCTTGATGCACTCGCGATAAGAGGAAATAACGAGGATCGTGTTCTCGCGGCTTATAGCGCTGCGAAGAGAGGTGAAGATGAGGGGATTATCAAGATATGGGACTGGTTCAATGCAGAGGCTGAGAAGGAGAAGAACGAAGGTGACCAAGCAGTTTCTGCCACGACGCGAGATGATCTCAAGGCGTTGTCGAGAGAGGATTTGAAACCCTACATGGCGGCAAGTGACTTTGGAACGGCGGCTAGTCTTTCGGACAAGCAGATCAAATGGCTCGCTTCACAACCGCTGATTCTACGCATCAAGCTACCAAGAGAAGCTACCGCTGCACCTTGGAATGCCGGATCACTTATCGTTGCGCACGGTGGTCTTGTTCCTCAAATTCACCTTGAAGAACAAGACCCATGGGCAGTAATGAACATGCGTGGTCTGGTCTACCCTGACACTGACGCAGAGACTCCCGAAACTATCAAAGCCGACATGATCAAAGGCGCCAAGAGTCGCGTCCGTCGCTACGCAGCCTTCCAAGCCGCATCAGATGAAGAAGTCAAGACTCAGTTAGCCAAGATGGCAGACGTCGTCAAGAACGGCGAAGGTTTTACCGGACAGCACAAGGATGGTCTTATCGGCTTTCCTCTCGAGAGTCGAGAGGGTGATTGGTGGATTGATGCTTGGAATCGATGGCAGAATACTATCGAGGATGCTGAGGAAAGAAGCATTGTCGTGTATGGACATGATGCTAGGGTTGGAATACAGGTTGGCGAGGATCCGGCTGTCGCAAGATATACGTTTGGATTGGATTCTGGGTGTGTTTATGGGAAGAAATTGACGGCTATGATTGTTGATAGAAAGGACAAGGGTTTGGAGCATGAGATTGTTCAGGTTGATGCTGTTAAGAAGGCTGAGGATAAGGCAGAGGCAGCGTCCTGAGAGCACGCGTCGGAAAGAATCCTACACCGCGAGAATTGCTGGGCAATTGGCCTTCCGTACATGAATTGGTATGAATCATCTCAAACTTCATAGAGTCACATACGAATAGAATTGTTGTTCTCATGGAAGCTTTAGAGTTACCGGAAATAAACAGCTCCGATTTTGTCCCGACTTGCACGCCCTACAGCCAGCGTCACCTCCAATTGGCACTAGCTCTGTTCACCACTGTAACCTCTCACCTGTTGACAGTACAGCCGGAAGACTTCAATTGCCAAAGACGGAGTAAGGGAAAGTCCTTGAAACTAATTTGCGATAGAAAAAGAAGCACTATTTCTTGTTATTATTGAGATCTGAGATTGAAATTTTGGTAGCTCGGGAACTCTTACCGAGCCAAGCCCGGGGAAGCCTTCTATCTTCATGATAAAACTGCGCCCTACAGCAACGAGACCACGTTGATCACTTCTTGAAGTTAAAACAGATAGCAAATTCAATTATGAGCTTCTATTATAAATACCGGGGCCTATGCGCTCATTGATGACCGACGCGCTGTCTCCGTGCCTTGTTTGGTGCCACTACACGCTCGACCACCATGCATCAATTAAGCTGTCACCACAGCTCTACTGACATGAAATGTCAATCCATACGCCCTTATCATGACATAGAAACGCATTTGTCATCATGAATGACATCGCCTTGTGCTACCAGCCGATGTTTCGCAGCCCCTCAGTCTACAAGACTCATTTTCACACAGTGATGACTCCGACAAGAGATCTCAACGCAAGGGAGAAAGCAGACACAAGGAACTTGTGATTCCCCTTGAACAAATTGCCCAGAAAGAAGGATTCGGGCAATCAACTGTCTCTTGATCGGCCAACCAACCCCCGCTGATATGGGTCCCTGATCGGCATGAGTCTAGACTCCAAGGTGGGGAATTGCTAGTCTTACTCCGACTCCGGAAAGTCCGTCATTCTCGGAGTTGTGAGTCTTTGGAAGGCGCTGACCAAAAAAAGTTGCCAATTGCAACTCCTCTCATCATCACCATCGCCATCACCATGGCTTCCAACGCACCGAGAGATGACCTTGATGGGGACAGTAAGTCTTTTCTCTCGCATCGTCGAATTGAATTGCGCTAATGTGTACCCAGTCCTGACATTCTCGGAACTCGATTTTGCGAGACTCGGACTTGTGAACAAACAGACTCCGGATGAATTTACACCACAATTCGATAACCTCACTGAGGGATACCCGTTTCCGATACAGAGCAATCCCTACCCGGTGGAACAGAGCTTCTTCACCGACGACTTTAATCTAGACCTCTCAACGAACCTACAAAACAACCTACATAACGAATTCTGGCTGGACCCAGCGCTAGATCTTCAGCAATGGCAAACACCACCCTCAATGCAAACGGATACAAGTCGCGACATCTCACCACTAGCCACAACCGACGAGCGCGTCAGTACACCGGCCTTGACCACCAACTTCGCAGGTCTTCCACCGCTCGAACCACAACATCAAACCCTCCCACGAAAACGAAGCACATATTTCCGCAGTCCAGCAAGCCAACCGATTTCAATACCCCACACGAATCTCCAGCGCGATAGAACACAAGCACAAGATCCGATGGAGAGATGGCAAGATTCGCCACCGGAAGCCGAGCCAGCCTCTTTATCCGCTATAGCCGACGCCCTCTCAAAAACAACACTACGCAAACGCTCTTCTGCAGGCAGTTTGGGGAAAAGCCGTGTTGGAAGTCGCGCGGGCTCTATAGGTAGTGCGACGAGTGTTTCTGATGTTTCTGTGGGATCACCCGCAAGACGGAGGACAGGACGAGTTTCCAAGTCGAAGCGGGGTTCTGCGAAGAGCAAGATAACGGAGAAGAGACGTTTTCCGTGTACGTTTTGTTGTGATAGCTTTAAGAGCAAGTATGATTGGGCGAGGCACGAGAAGTCACTTCATTTGGATCTGCAAGGATGGCGATGTACGCCTTTTGGAGGAACGGTTGTATCGCCGGATACTGGACAGAGTTATTGTGCTTATTGTAACCAACTCGATCCCAGCGCGGAACATCTCGAAACACATAATCACGCCAGCTGCCAGAACGACGAAAAACCACATATCTTCCGCCGAAAGGACCACCTTGTTCAGCATCTACGATTGGTTCACCACATCAAGACATTACCTGCTATCGATTCCTGGAAAGTCGAAGGACCACCTATAAAATCTCGCTGTGGGATTTGTAGTATTCGGATGGAGACGTGGCAAGAACGCGTGGAACATCTAGCGAAACACTTTCGGAAAGGTGATACGATGGAAAACTGGAAAGGCGAGCATGATTTCGAACCACATGTCAAAGCAAGAGTCACGAATGCTCTAGCTCCATATATGATAGCAGCAGAAGAACGAGCACCCGTCCCATTCTCCGCTACGGATCCAAGTTCGAAAGATCATTTATTACAGATTGTCAAGAACGCGAGGGATGAAGCCGAGGCAGCGAAGCGAGTTTTTGAGGAGTTGCCACCTCAACAAGCGGAATCTACAGCGAAGGACGTCAACTCGCTATCTTTTCCGGAATTTTTGGCATATCATTTAGGAAAGTATGCGCAGCAGCAGATCAGTGTGGGCATCATGCCGACGGATGAGATGTTTCAGACGGAGGCGAGGAGGATTGTTTATGATACCCACGATCCGTGGGATCAGACGTTGGCGGATAATAAGGATTGGTTATCGTGTTTTAGGAGTTGTCATCTTGGGGGTCCTTCTGGTCAGTAAGACTCGGGATAATGACCGGTATCAGATTGGAGAGGCTGGATAGCTGGGAGTCTAGGAATTAGCAAGCAAGCCATCATAACAAGCCACGCGGCATAATTCCCGTTCTACACGAAGATGGCGCAATCGCATCAAGTCCAAGATGTCATGGATTATGTGTCTGATATGTCAATTTTTATTCCCAAGCACAGTCTCTTATCGTATCCACAACCGGTAGCCATCCCGAGCGCATCTCACACACGCCGAGAAATCGGACCCGAATTTTCATTCCGAAGGTATGCAAGCCGAAGCCACCTCAAATTTTCCTAATAATAGCCCCAGAAAACCACACCTTATTTCCAAAGTGGAAACTCCGCAAGACCCATCGTCTCCATCGGCGACCTTAAAGAGGTAGACCGAACCACCTCAACACTCCGTAGTTCCACAATAAAAGTCTGATCACACCGACTGCAAAGATAAGCTTAAAATATTGAGTGAGGTAGGTATATAAGTTAGGAGCAGTCTCTGGAATGGGAGATGGCGTTAGTAGTATTATATTCACTTAATTCGTAATGGTGAAAGTTCCTTTGTATGCGACCGCTGGTGTCGCGACTTCTTGTGTTGCGTTCCTTTTCGGGTATGTTCTCGTGCCTTGTTGATGAAGAATTGATGTTAATTCGTGATAGAATGGATACAGGAAGTATTGGTCCTATTACCACCATGTCCTCTTTCAAAGACACCTTTGGCGATTTCTCAGCTACCATCCACGGAGTTATTGTCTCGACTATACTCATCCCCGGAGCATTGACAGCCCTTGTCGCCGGAGCCCTTGCACACCGTTTTGGGCAGGTTAGGCTCATTGCCATTGGCTCTGTCATCTTCGGTATCGGCGCGGCTATTGAATGTGGTGCGCCGTATCTTGGTGTGTTCATCTTTGGACGTCTTATCAAAGGCATGGGTGAGGGCTTGTTTCTGAGTAATGTTTATGTGCAAGTCTCAGAGATGTCACCGTCAAGAGTGAGAGGCATCATGACAGCTTTGCCGCAATTTCTCATCACCACTGGCATTGTCACTGGATACTTCACTTGTTACGGAACTTCAAGGCTGGGTGATTCGTCTGTTACGTGGCGCTTACCACTTGCCATCGTTGCCTTCCTCGGAGTACTCTTGTCAATGGTCGCATTCATTGTCCCACCTTCTCCACGATGGCTTCTGTCCAAAGGACGAATCGATGAAGCAAGAGTTGTATGCAGACAACTCGGCATCGATGAAGTCGAAGAAAAAGAGCTTCTCGCTCAGAATGGAGATACGCCTCTTGACGGCGAAACAACGCTCTGGCAGGATATCCAGCACACCTTCAAAGACTTTCGCTGCGCCTTCTCAGCGCCATATCGCAATCGCACAGCCTTTGCTTGTTTTCTTATGGGCATGCAGCAGTTCAGCGGCATCGACGGTGTTCTCTACTACGCTCCCATCCTCTTCACGCAAGCCGGTCTTAGCGGCGAAAAAGCATCCTTCCTGGCATCTGGTGTCTCCGCCGTTGTTATCCTCGCAGCTACGCTCCCCGCGACAATCTTTGCGGATCGTTGGGGAAGGCGCATGCAGAGTATTCTCGGCGGTGTGCTAATTGTTGGGTTGATGGTGATCATGGGCTCGCTTTACGCTGCAGGTCAGGTCCACCCTGAGTATGGGCCTGGTCGATGGGTTGTCATCGTTTGCATCTATTTGTTTGCTATTGCGTTTAGCTTTACTTGGGCGATTGGATTTAGAACTTGGGTTGTTGAGAGCATGCCTAGACGGACGAGGAGCAGTGCTTCTAGTCTTGCGCAGAGTTCCAATTGGGTAAGTCAAGCACTGACACTGCGTAATGTCATTTGCTAACGTTTGAACAGACTGCCAATTATGTTGTGGCTTTGGTCACGCCTGTTTTGTTGGACAAGTCGTCGTTTGGTGCATATTATCTGTTTGCTGGATGTAGTTTGGCGACTACTATTATGGTAATTTTGTTCATGGGTGAGACGAAGGGGTATAGTTTGGAAGAGATTGAGAAGAGACATGGTGGTGCGAAAGAGAAGAGCTTTCCGCTCAATCTGTAGATCAAAAGTATCACATAGTAATCGTTTGTGTATATGGCAACATAATTACATCAATAGTCTCCAACTAAAGTGGCCTGTGTGCTTGTGAAAATTAGAGGTTTTTGAGATAGTGGGCATTGAATAGCAGAGGGTTCTCACGCCAGTGCTGTCGTGAGGCATGTCAAGGGGAATTGGGGATGTACTGGCAAGTGGGCAGGCAAATGGGCAG